>JAQQAE010000738.1:0-30024 GCA_029823295.1 Pseudamia nigra
TTACTAAAATGATCCGCGCTAAAGGTGTGAAACGCGCCCAGGCGCGGAACGAACTGCCAGTGTGAGTACGCCCTAAGAGAACAAAACATTACTACCACATAATATTGTGTAGGCTCCCTTTTTGATACCAGAACAGCTCTAACCCAAGACCTGAGCTCTACCAGACCGCTGAAAGCTGCTGTAATAACTAGCACGTTACACATTAGACATTATAATGACACATACTTCACATCCTGTAAGTTGTGAGCTTGGGCCTTCATGAATCAAACCTATTTTTTTATACATTTCACAAACACTCAGTTGGAATGAAATCCAGTAGTTCAATCATAGACCACTTTTGTTGGGGTACTACCTACTGCAGACTAAAACACTCAACAAGATCTTTAGGGTTAGATGTACTGTAATGGCCCAGTCGTGTGCCATCGCCATTTGATTTTTGTCAAAGTTGCTTAGATCCTTACTTAGCTAGGATAGTCTGCTGCTTTCAGTGCAACAACTTTGAGGGCTAAAAGTTCACTTGCTGCCTGATACATTCACCCAATGACAAAAGCCACTGGAACAATATGATCAACATTATGACCATTTCAATGGTTCATTCATTTATTTTCTACACCTTAACACTTGCAAAGGTCAGGGAGGGCACTGGAGCCTATCCCAGCGGACTTAGGGCAAAGCCGGGGTACATCCTAGATGAGTTGCCAGTTCATCACAGGGCTCACTTCACTGGGGAGTGGTCATAATGCTATGGCTGATCAGTGCATGTGTCAGTGTGAACAAAAAAGCCTAAATTACATTAAAATATATATAACAATATACAGTACAATGTACAGTAGTAAGGGTGCACCTGAGTGGATGCAGACCCAGTACTCTCCTCACATCTCCCTAGATCCAAAACGTGTGGTTTTTCTTCCGTCAACTGGACCGGAATTTTTTTTTTTTCTCCCTAGATCAGGTGTCTGCAACCTGTGGCTCCAGAGCCACATGTGTCTCTTTAGCCCCTCCCCAGTGGCTCCTACGTATGGGTTTGTCCTTTTGTGGAAGTAACACATTATAATAATGAAAATGCACAAAATGAACACAAAATCAAAATGAAGAAAAAACGAGCTAAATAATGACCAAAAACTAGGACACCACTGATACAAATAATGTAGAAAACAAACAAAGTAATTAGGACATTGAGAATCAATACAATACATAAAATGAACAAAACTAAGCAAAATTCTGAAATAAATCTTACAAGATTAAGACAAGCTTGAATAAAATAATCGGGAAAATTGATTTAAAAATTCACAAAAATGGTAAATACACTGAATAAAAACAGATTTTAATAAATTAACAAAATATTCAAGAAAATTAATAAAAACAATCAGCAAAATAATCCACAAAAATTTACAGAAATAATCAAAATCAAAATGAATAAATCAATTTTTAAAAATTAACAAAAAAATCAACCAAATAATCTGCAAAAGGAACCAAAATTTGGAAAAATGAACAAAATATAAATAAATTGAACAAAAATGAGCCAATTCATCAAGGAACTGAACAAGAATAGAAAAATCAAAAACAAAATTAACAAATCAGTAAATACAATCAACCAAAAACAGGATAAGATAGTCACAAATTGGCGTTAACATGTTGCCAGCTAAAACATGCATCATATTTCATGTTGTACATAAAAGGACTGAATCATTTTGTCTCACTAGACACTTATCATCTCTGTCCAAAAAGGCCTTTTTAGATTGTAAACCCCTGACCTACGTAGATGCACAAATGTGGGCAGAAACTGTGGAGGAACCGTGAGCAAAGTATGACATTAAACAGACTGTGTAAAATGCTTTGGAGCTTCATTACAGATTTTTACATAGCAGTGATTTTAAGTCAAGGTGTGGTTACTTTAAATCCCCGTGGCTGCATTCCATTTTGGTGCATCAACCCCAGGGTTTTGGTTGGTCATCGTTGTGGTTTGGCACGGGTAATGTTAAGAAGACCACTGTTGTTTTTCCAGCTGGTACAAGTCTGAATGTTTATATTGTCAAAGGACGTGGACCAGAAATTCATTTCATTGTACAGTATGAGTAAACAAAAAGAACTTGATAATAATATGCACCTACACCATGTCAAACTCATGTATCCATTTGTGAGTTTTAGATATGATATACAACCCTACTTCCTCAGCCATGTTGGGCAATTATGATAACAATAATTATCCTTTTATTGCCAAGCCCTAATGCGGCATCCAATTTTAGGGGCATAAAAGTCAACTCATCAGTCAGGTGGCAGTTTGAGTATGCATGAATGCCCACTGGATCCCATGTTATGTAGACCAGTGTGTGCGTTTATATGCCCTATTATGAGTATGAGCATGTTGATTTGTGATATAAACAGATGTTTATGTAAAACTTGTTTGCATTTGCACAAATTATCAAGCTGGTCAGCTCCATGGACTGCCTCAATGAAATGTGCAGTAGTCTGAATGGGAAGAGCTTGAGTGTGTGATGTTTCAGGCTAAGAATAAACCCGGTCGCACTAGGCTTTTACCAGGCTCTAACAGAATTATCTGCTCTCAGTCTTTTTTTTAATCTTCACACAAGAAGGAAGCCATTAATGAAAAGTCCAGGGAATGCAGAAAAAGGCTTTCACTCCTTTACACTTTAACTCCATTAAGAAAGGTTTGTAACTGTAACAGCACAAGGGTTTTTTTTTCCTACTAAATATTAGTAAAGCTGAGCATTTGAGATGCTCATAACAGCCCTATAAAATTCTTCAGAACTCATCTTTGCACACTGACCTGGATATGATTTCTGTTTTATTCACTTTTAGGTTTTTTTTTTTAAATTTTTATTCTTTCCCCACTTCTCAGTTCCAAAAAAAGTCAACCAACAGGCACGTTTTTCAGGTTCTACCCTCGGATTATGAATGAATAGAACTTTATTAATTCCTACTGGGAAGTACCAGAAATGTCCAGCCCTCAGTTGAAAATTAAAATAAAATACAATTAAGGTCAGTCTTTTATTATCATCTCGTAATGCATCTTGACCATCTTATAGAAAATATAAAGTTGATATTGTAAGTTTTTAGACACCTTGGTTCAGGCTCACTTGTAATTCCAAACAGTTTAATATATTACCGTCTCTTGGTTCAGGTAGCACTGTGAATCAAAGAAACTTGAAAGTGATACTAAACACTAAAATATGTGTCATAAAATACATCAGTGTAGTAGTAGTAGTAGGTAATAATAAAACATGTAAAAACACACTTCTGAATATTCTAGGTGAAAACTGGGGAAACCAGCACAACTCATCTACTTCCTGTTTAACAATATTTTTTAATTCTTTCCACTTCACTGATGACGTGCATTTCAAAGCATGCTACTGTCATTTACAAAAGTTATTTTAATTGCAAACAAAAGCAGAATTATTTTAGGAAAACAGAAACGACCAGGGTCCATATTACTAACCTCCAGAAGAACTGACCTTTTTCGTCAAGCATAGCACAAACCACCACTCTGTGTGTGTGAATGGAAGATAAATCTGAACGTCATCAACACGTGTCCAATATTAACTTCAGGAAGGATTTGAGGTGTCACTGGTAAAAGCATCATGCCAAAAATATAAGAGATTAGTTTAGATCTGGTAAGAAATATAGTTGATGGACACGAAGGAGCAGAAGAATAAACAAAGTTACCGTAAGTGTTTCCAAGTATCCAGAACTGGAGTGCTTGGAAACAATGTCATCTCAACTTTGAAACACAGAACATCATGTTGGGTTGTTTTGTTGCAAGCTGCATGTCATAAAACTCATGGTATCATGACAGTGGCATCAATTTTATGTGGATATTTAACTTTCAGCCTGGAAGATAAAGCTAGGACACAAATGGATCTTTGAATTGGACGGTGAATGATAGCCATGGTAAATAACATGACCTGACACCAAAAAGTAAATATTTGATGTGGTCACCACAAAGCCTTAACCTTAATCCAACAGAATATTTGTGCACTAAACTGAAAAAGCTGGTTTGAAGTCCTGAACAATGTGTAGTGTATGTAAACTTCTGACCATCTGAAAATTGAATAGAATGAATAAAAGCTGTGTGTAAAAGTTCTTTCTGGCATGACTGTGAATTTTAACATTATCAGAATGAAGTATTTAATCTAGATGCTAAACTACCAAAGGGAATATACCACATATACTGAAATAAAATGTGGTGCCGAAACATAAAATATTTTGTGTGAATGTGTTTCACCTTGGTGTATTTAAACTTCAGACCTTATTTATAGCTCATACAAAATGCATGTGTGCATCACTGAGTGGACCCATGCTAGGTCATCCTTGGGTTAGTTGTATACCCAGCTGCCACACCAGCTTTTCAGATATCACGGAATTCTGGTCACATAGCTTCTCGTGGGTTCTCCTGGCAGGAGTCGGTAGCTAAATGTGGTGTGCATATCTGTGCCTCTCCCCTGGATTCTTGGCCTGAGAAAAGCATCTGCACTCACACACATTCGTGTACAAATTCACATAGACACACAGTGGCCCTAATCCCAGCACGTTATCAGTGAGCATCAATGTGTGAAGTCATGTGGACTGGTATGAGTTTGTGGCTGAGCCTCAAATGCAGTGCAGCTGGGATCCACTGATGAGAGCATCTCCACTGGATGCATGTCATCCCTCCACATCCCGAACCACTGCCGCCCAGCAGCCTACATTAGCTCAGAAGCTGTTTGCTGGAGAGAGAAGACGGGCTATATTTAGCTTTACTTGTAGTCAAGAGACCAGCTAAAAGTCAGATGTAGTCAGAATTCTGTCTGTCATAGCATCACCCTGTTACTGTACTACAAAGATGTCTACATGTAAACCACACAGGCCATTTGTTTTATCTCTTGAAGAGTGTCTTTGTTTTTCGTGCACAGGAGACTCTGCATAGAGAACAGATTGTTGCATCTGCAAATGTTTTGCGTCACAGTTCATGATAATGCATTTAACCAATGTCCTGAGTGTTAATCACATCAGTTCTATTTTCTTCAGTCATGAAAACACAGATCAAAGTAATTTTCATTAAAACATCAGTCAATATAACAACAGTTTTGTCAGTCTACTGCCTGCACAAACTGAAACTGTATTCACAGAAAATAAAACACAGTTCACACTTTGAAATGAAAGGGAATATTTCAAAGGCAACAATAAACTGATGACCAAAAAGAGACTTAAGAGCGATATGTATGTGTGGATTTTCACTAAACTGGGTGCTCATTTTATGCGAGTTTGTTTCTGGCATTATTACTTTACTTAAATTGAGTTGTTGTCCTGTCAAATTAGTGGAGAGCTTCTGTCTATTTTCAAGATTTGCTTGCACCAGTCCCCTCACATATTTCAAAAATTATGTTTGATATACAGATTATTAAGTGTCCATATTTTGAATGTTCATATAACAACCCCTATATTTTTGTATTGCTGAGTTTTCATTCATCTCAATCCTGCATGTGCACTAAAACATGTGATTGTGTTCAGTCTCCGTAGAATCTAGTAGCAGTTCTGTTCTTAAATGGGACATAATCAGGTGGTAACCTCTGTGGCTGAGCTGTGAGTTAAATGCCGACACGCCATAAACTGCAGTACCTTCAGTGTCCACTGGGGGCTGGCTCCAAAAGTCAGTAAATCCCATAGACTGTATATATAAGTAGACAAAGTGACCATGATGTCATCCATTGGTCTCTAAAGGACCTTTTTGAGGCCAATCGGGCTGTCACTTCCTGGCTGACATTTTGGAGCCAAAAACAGGATAATGACCATATTTGGACAAATGGCAGAGCTGCTGGAGCATATTACTGTATGTCAGAGGTCTCATGGGGAAGCTAATACTAGCCACTAGCATACTGACGCAGTGAAACACCAAGAATTGCCAAATAAAATCATATTACAGTATTTTTAGTGTAAACACTTATCCACAACTGCAGCGTACCTCTAATAAAACTATGCTCTATTGAAGAAATAGAAGTTACAAAGGTCCAACTTGGTCCGTGTCTGCTGGCAAGTCAAATTACCATAGTCATATGTCAATCAAATCCTGGCACATCAGTGATTTGTTGGATTATCTTAATAACAGAGCGAGAAGTTAAAGATGGACCAACAAATCACTTATTAGAGGGTCTAAATAAAATGACAGACCATGATGACTCACGACAAAAATTTATTCATCTCGTATTTTGTCACTCTATGGAAATCAGGGCTTCTTAGAGACCAGTGAACAGCAGCCAACGGCGGCATTACAACTTTGAGTTGTTTCTGCATCAGCCTCACTGAACAGTCTGGGTCATTTCCCACCGGTCAGTCCCCATAAAGCTGCATATTAAAATGTCCAGCTTCAGCGCAGAAATAAACATGCTTACAGCCTGGTCCAAACAATGGATTTGATGATCCATATGCAGATATTTGTTCATTGTCTAAGGGTCTTCACCGGTGCACGACCCCCTCACCTTCAACATGTATCTCCTTCTCATCAAAATCATTTGTACTCAACTTCTGCAGCAGTACCTGTCAAGAGCAGTCAGATTTTTTTTTTGTTTCATGTTTGTACAGATGTCTCCTTAATGATAGGAGCCAGTTGTTTATTTAATAATCATGAGCAACAAGTGAATAATCAAGACAATGAATGAAAGTGAAGAAGAAAATGAGCAAAAACTAACAAAAATCAATAAAAACAGACAAAAATAATCATGAAAGTGAAAAATACACCAAAAAGAAGTAAATTGACCAAAAGGGAAATAATAATTAAGAAAATTAATAAAAAATGTTGAAAACTAGCTAAATCATTCACAATATGAACAGACACAGACAGAGACAAGGGAAAATGAATAAAAAGTCCACAAAGTTAACTAAAATGAATAGAACAACACACCAAATGAATAAAAATTAACAAAATAATTCAGAATATGGACAAAAATTAACTAAAAATGAACAAAATTTGCAAAAAGTGAACACAATTATCAAGACAAATTAAGAAAAAAGAAAATAACTCCAAACAGTCCAAAAACCAAATTGCAAAAAATAATTTAGAAAATTGACCCAAATAATTATACACTGAACACAATAATTAAGAAAATGCACCAAATAGTTCACAAAATGAACAAAATATCTATTAAATGAACTAAAATTAACAAAATAACAAACACAATTAAGAAACCAAAATACCTAATGAACAAAATAATTCAGACAATTAATTAAATGTTCATGAAATGAACAAAAACAAACACAATAATAAGCTAAATTAACAAAAAGTGAACACAAAAATCAAGAAGAAAATCAATAGGCAAAACCAAGGAAAATAATAAACAAAATGCACAAAATAACCCCCCAACAAACAAAAATGACACGAAAAAAATGAGAAAATGGGGAAAAGAATAATCGAAGTTGATCCAAATACTCTCAAATTGCATTCAGAAATCAAGAAAATGCACCAAATAGTTCACAAACTGAACAAAATAATTCACAAAATGAACAAAATATACATGAAATGAACAAAGTTTTGAACATAATTAACAAAAGTGAACAAAACAATACACCAGATGAATAAAATTAACAAAATAATTCAGAAAATGAATAATATTTCCACAAATTCACAAAAACGAGCATCATGATGAACAAAATGAATAAAATACCTCAAACAGCAAACAGAAATGACAATTCTAATTTAGAACATGGACAAAATTAACAGAAACCATTCCAAATAGTGATAAATTGAGCATAATATTTAAAAAAGTGAACCAAGTTATAAACAAAATTGACAACATAATGAAGAAAAATAACCCTATAATATACAAAAACACTGACCAGGTTTGGGAAAGACAGCTTTAAACTAAGCATAGGGCTGGTTTAGTAGTTCCGCCGTTCCTGTTGCTATTGCAGTGAATTTAGTTGGACGTCTGTACTGTTCAGAACTGGTCTGGAAATGTAGGTCAGCAGGTATAAGCTTCCATTTACCATCCACCGCTGAATCCAAGTGGAGTGGAAGAGGAAGCGGTGGGACGGAAAAGCCGTGCGGGGTCAGTACATCGTCAAAGGGGGAGGAGACAAGTGATTGTAGCGTGGCCCGATCAATGTTTCATAAGCCTCAGTGCTGTTTGTAGGTTACACTTATCTTTCCTCTCTCATCCGTGGACTAATGGTCCCAGCTGTCAGCTGTACTGGGCTGCGCTGTCTAGATAACTCCCTGCATTGTGTTTGCATCTTGTGTTTTTACTCAGCAGCACAATTAGCCCGCATTATGTTTAATTTAGAAAGCATGGAGCCATTTAATATGTGAAATTTGTGGCCGAGCAGCAGTTTTATTTGTTTACGCCGTCTTGTGCTGTGGGGAAGAGAAGATGCAGTCGTTTTATTGCCTTGGTTGAAGGTTGTCAGTGGTTATGAGTCTTGTTTTTCAGTGAGTACAAGTGGTGTAGCTAATGTAAGTCAAATATGTGCCACGTCCTGCCAACGGAGCTGTAAAGTCAGATCACTGTGTCCAGATTCCCTCCACTTGATTTGTCTGTGCTGGTGGTCTGCATCTGGTGTCATCCTGACCCACATTTATTGGCGGTGATGAGGCTAAGATCCGTTTATTGAATTCCCACCAAACAGAAACCAAGAAACAAAGAAAATAAGTAAGAATATGAACAAAATAATCCCCAGAATGAACAAAATATCCAAGCATATAAGCAAAATATCCAGAAAATTAACAAAAAATGATTAAAAAAAGAACCAACTAATCCACCAACTGAGCAATAATGATAAAAAAGTAACAAAATAATCAAGAAAATGAACAAAGCTATCAAGAAATTTAGCAAAATAATCCAAAAAATGCACAAAATGAACAGAGTAATCCACAACCTGAACTAAACAATTCACCAGTTGAACAATAATGATAATATAAATGAACATATAACTGGCAAAACTGAATGATTATCAAAAAATGAATGACTAAAATAAATGAACAAAATGTGCACAAGATTAACACAAAGTGAATGAAATAATCCACAAAATTAACAAAAAAAAAAACACAAAAAACGCCGTCATCAAAGAAGCAGTGAATATGCACTCGATTTATTTTGCCATACACTTTGCAACCCGATCTGAGTGAGTCCATGAACCCTTGTCGGGCTCCAACCCAGCAGGTGAGAACCAGCGCTCTACATTATCTGCTCAGTTCATCTTCGTCTTTGGCTCACTGTTCACAAGTGCATGGTCATGTGACCTTTTGCTCTTTACAACGAGGTCACCCTGCCGCATGTGTGGCTTTCTGAGGATTAATGGTTGTACTAGAGGTGGCTCGAAGTCGTCGTGTAAACTAGACAGTCCTGTGCTGTTGAGGCAAAAATCCCAAGCAGCATCATCTGTCAAAGCTGACGTTTCGCTCTGTGTCCTTGGCTGAAATGTGAGGGATTGATGTCCTGTCAGAGCAATGTTGTCTGTGTCACACAGTAGGACTTGCCACAGGTTTTACACAAGTGTGACCCTGATACACGCTCCTCAAACATGGCCCGTGCATTACAAGCTGCCGTTAGGATGAAGAGCAATACTTATTCTGAACAATAAGCGCAGCATGCTTTAAATTTTGCCATTTTGCCTTTAATTGTTCATTTCAGCAGATTAGTTTGCCTTAAACTTGAACTGCCTTAGTTATTCTCAGTGGTGTTTTTGTTTTGCATGAATTGCAAAATGTGAATGCATCCAAGTTTCTTCTTAAGGTACGGTTATTTTCCACATTTCTTTTCTACTTTAACTTCTGTTCTATTGTTTTTGGCACCATTGTGTCATGTTGTCGTCATATGCACCAACAGAATCAGCTCAGCTCCTCTCATATCATTCAGATCATTACACAAGAGTAGGTTGCATCAGTTAATATGAAATGCTATCTTTGCACCACGTTTGCTGAGGTTCAAAGAAATGCAAAAGTGATAGTAAATGTGATATAAATAACGCAGATCCCAGATTGTTTGATCAAGATTTGTTGAAACATCAGTTCATATACAGTATGTCATCATGTCTCACTGTAATACATTTTCAAACTGCCAGGCCGAGTGAGCAAGAACTCCTGGAAGACATTTGGACCAAATTTACCTGAAGACTTGATCTACACACACTGACCGGAGATTTAAGTCAAACCTCTAAAGTCTTGCTTGAAAAAAAAAATCTTAAAACAGCATTTAATTTTGAAAATGAGTACCGGTACTTGTAGTTGTACATATCGTTTTCTGAATCTGCAGTCACCCTGACAACATATCCCCATATGTTTACATTGTATTGCTGAACAGTTAGAATAGAAAGTCATTCTCCCACTTTGGACTAAGTCACACCCTTCTGGTTTTGACACATGGGGCCTAACTCCAGAAAAAAATTGCATTACAGACAATGATGACTGGCAGATAATGTTCTAATTTCAACTGAATTATCTTTCCAATCACATGTCTGTAAATTTAAAAGCTAATTTTACAAATAAAAGAAAGTTCGTAGCAGTTTGTTGTAAACCTTTTGAGCTGTAGGACTGTGTAAATATGGAATTATAAAGACTACAACCAGGAAGTCATGAACCTGAACCTTTGTTTCACAACACTGTTTGGAGCTGCTGAAGATTCTCTTGCAGCTCAACATCAGCAGATCGCTGGTGATTTTCACAGCTTTATTCTCAAATTTCAGTGTTATATTTGCCAAGGTAGTGGCCGTTTGGAAATGAAATCCACAAAGCAAACTCACACTAAACTAACTTTCAGAAACTGACTTTCTTGAGTTGTGAAATTGTCTTCTAAAAAAAAAAACATCATGTGTAAACAGTGGCAAAATTCAGTTGGGATCAGGAACTTATTGCCAGATTAACTAAACGTTGAATGAGTGAACTCGCCGTTACGCCTCTGTGTAGTACATGCTCACATACTTGAACCATGCTGGGTCGTCCTTCATTAAACTCTGCTTAACACCGCACCTTTACCCTGTTTTCAGCTGGAGAACATTCAGGCCCGACAAAAGATCCCAGACATAAACACGACTCATGGAGCTCCACAAATCCTTAACCTGCTGTACATGCTTTTACATCTCAGCCTTAACTATTTTCCCCTAACTACAGGAAGGAAGGCTCCTTGCAGGGCTATCAATAATAAATGATTAAGTCATGGTTTAACATGCTTGTGTAGATAATGGGGTGGAAAGGAGGAAGCTTTCAAAGAACAGAGGGCTTTTATCCCAGAAAAGCACAAGCAGTAAGAGCACAGGGTCTAAAGGGCTACTGTCGGCTATCAGCTACTTTCTTAATGACTTACTTGGAAATGTAATCATGAACATTATGCAATTCCTATGAAGTAGCCTAATGTACTGGAACTGCGTTGTCAGTGCGTGCATCCATGTAAAATTACAATAACTGGTGATCATTCTGACTGTTTTCATTGCTAATTGTTAACTTTAAAGTTTAAAGGTGAATACTGTATCTTCTTATCCATAAATATGAAGTACACTAGGACCCTGAAGGGAATTTAGAAGCTAATTTAATTCAAGTGTTTTTTTTTTTTTTGTGACACTTACATTGCAGTGTACGGGGAAAGCCATTTGTTTGCCTCCGTAAAGGGGGTGTGGTCTTCTTTCTAATGTAATCTATAGAGAGCCTAAGTCTCCACCCCTTCTGGTCTTGACCCATGGGACCTAACTTTGCAAAAAAAAAAAAAAAGTTACAGTCAATGGTGGATGGCAGACATTTGTCTGATCCCAGCTGAGTTACGCCACCATTTACACATATGTTTGTCAATTTGAAACATACCATTACAAAAAAGCTGCACTTTGCTGTAAAATTGCTGAGATAAAATGGGTGCAAATACAAAACTAAAACAGGAAGTAGAGTACGTGACATAACCGTAGCTGGTAAAAATACAAATGTCAGAATGAGTAATCCTTGCATTTTTCAGGCAATTGCAATATTGCTCACAATAATTACAATATGAGTTTTTCCCCATATCAAGCATCGCTGTTGGGAGGTGAATTGATAATAAAAAATAATCCACAGCAGATCCAGTCATTTAGTTTGTTGGTCCATTTGTATACTTCAAAACAAGCTTTGACTGTCTATCACGGTGGGTTACAGAGGGCAGATAAAGATATTATTCAGCTTCATTCGCTACAGCTGTGGACCCAGTCATTGACCATCACACAAATCCCCAGACAAGCTCAGAGCACACACTCACATTTGTTAACATAAATAAATAGTCACACATTGCCCTGCAGGGTTTTCAGTTATTTCTGTGTATCTGACTGCTTTTCATCGAAATGGCAAGTCTATAAAAAGGCTGCTCCCTATTTAAAAAAAGCAACATTTGTCTCTTCAGTCTGGATGTGGATGCCGTCTGCATACAGATGTTTGCCCCGGGGAGCTGAAACTAATAGCATATGGCACAATCTTTATTTTCACATGCTTTTCATGTTGATAGCAGGGCTGAGAAATGATTATGGTTTTATTCCTCAACACGGCTTTACGTGTGTGGTTGCTGATTAAAAACATTCCTTGATCATCTGCTGGTAGCTGATAGCATAGGTATGCAGTTATTATTTTCTATATATGCAACCATGACAGGCAGCAGAACGATGCAACAGGTGTCAAGGTAAAGATATGGCACAAACACCATATGCTTACTTGACTTTTGACAAATTTTCTTGCTGCTGTATTTTTATTCTTAACATAGTATTTCCTCATTATACTGAATTGTTTCTCCTTTGCACTGAAAACAGACTGAGACTGCAATGTCTGTTGTAGTATTTTTGGTTACTGCTAACTAGAAGCAGACCTGAGAGCAGACCCAGAACTTGCTGGAGGCAGAACATATCACATTTGGCTTGGGACTGTCTGAGAAGGATGTGGCTGGAGAAAATGATGTCTGGACTAATTTACTAAGTGAGTAGCAGGAGACTTAGACTGCGGTCATGGGTGGGTAGTGCTTGTCTGTCAGTTTTCAACAATGCTGGTCTGTCTGATAACAAGTTAATTGGCTTTTGAGCTGCAACATGTGCATGGCTGTGTGACTGAATAGTTAAAAATGACCACAAGTAAAAAGCCTGCCTCTGTCTCTTTGTGCAATTTCTCAATAATAGGTGTAATGTGTATGATTTAATGACATCTACTGGTGAAGCTGCAGATTGCAGAAAAATGAAATTCCCTGAACCTCACCCTATTTATCCAAGAGCATACAGTGGCTGTACAAAATGTATTTATTTTGCTCAGTGTTGTAATTTTTTTTATTATTTTGTTTAGTCTGTTATTTTTGTTTATTGATTATTTTGTTCATTCTTTTGCTTTATTCCTTCATTATTCATTTTTATTTAACAGTTCAGACATACTATCATTCCCATTTGATGCAGTAGTGTAATACATAAAAATGCAGTACATAAAAACATACATGTGGATTTATTTGCAATAGAACTTGAGATAACTGTGACAAACTTTCCAAAATTCAGTTTTAACTTTGGTTAAAATCATAGTTTGTATATATTATTGTACAAAGTGACCATGCAGCAGGGCTAACAAAGTGTTCATGCAAAGGGAATCATGGGAAAGTGAATATTGGCTGCCTGCTTACTGATGCGGTAAAACTTCACCACGCAGTGTCATATTAAGCTGACCGCACATGGAGAAACGCAACTCAGCTCAACTCTATGAGTCTGGTCGTCTGGTACACGATTGGCACTTGGTTCCGTACCTCGCTCACAGCTGCAGACCGCCAACACGACTCACCCCGGGGAACTGGCGCCATCTATCAACAGTACACATTGATTGCGTTGTGACACACATTTCCACCAATGATAAAAGTCGTGAAGTTGGAGTCGTGACCGCCGTACATTGGCTGAGTCCTGGTGATTCAACATGTTGAATCGGCACAATTTCTGTCGGAACGTCGTCAAGACTGAAAAATCTGGGACGGGAACAACCGCACATCAAGCCGAATTCCAGTTGAGTTGAGTTGAGTCGTGTTTCTCTATGTGCGGCCGGCTTTACATGTTGTTAGTGTAAACACTTACCCACAACTGTAGTCAAGTGTATCTCATGTAAAACTATCCATATTGAACAAATAGAAGATATGAAGGCCTGAATTTGTCCGACTTCACTAGTTTGCAGATTATCTGCAGTAATATCTGAATAACGGAGCAAAAAGTTAAACATGGACCACCCCATTACTTATTCGAGGGTCCAAATAAAACATTTCAGACCATAGTGACTCCGACAAAAATTTATTGGCTTAGTATTTTCAGATAGAATCACATGTATCTCTACGGGAAAAGGGCTTTTTGGAGCCAGAGGAATGGTTCCCCAGTGTTACAACTTAAAGTTAGTTTTGCGTCAGCATCACTGAACACTGAACAGCCTTGGTCATTGCCCACTGTTTAAAAACAATCCGTATGTAGGATTAGATGACAGATAAAGAACCGGCTTATCGCCAAAGTCTGGCTAAAACTGGACTCGTACATGTAAGTAAATGTAAACATGTTAGCTCGACTGAAATTGAAGTTTTAATAGTCGGACTAACACCCAGATAATGTGACTGAAATCTACTCCTTGATCTCCTCCTACATGAGACGGACTGGGACAGGATGAGTTGTTCTGCACATATGGTAGAGCTCTGCCAAAATCCTGACTCGGAAGTTGGACATGTAAAAAGGTAAACAGAAAAGGCAAACCACCAAAAGCTATCTGAGAAGCAAACTGTCAGTTTTTGAGATTGGTAATTCTAATAAACTTATGAACAGAGGGTAGCTCTTGGTTGTCCTTGCCTTGGACAGTCACTTTCATCTTAACCTTTGATACTTGAGGCGGCTGCGCTTGGGGACGCCTTCAAACTTCTTGAGATTTTTGTAGATTGAACTTCATTTCTTAAAGTAACGATGGACTGTCTATTCTCTTTAATTAACAGTGTTTCTTGCCATTATATGGATTTGTGCAGTACGGTAGTTGTCATAGCAATAATGGGGCTATTGACTCTGTAGCCACCCTCACTCTGCGCAAGACTACTGATGGTATTAGGTGCATTAAAAAGGCAAGAAATGGCACAAATTTAGCACAAATTGACGAGGCACAGCTGTGATCTAAAAACCACCTGGTGAATCTGAGAATGCCAAGAGTGTGCAAAGCTGTCATCAAAGCTAAATGTGATTATTTTGGATATCTAAAATATAAAACTTTGTTCTTTATGTTCTAATAGCATAAAGAAAAGCGACAGAAGGAGATGTGCATCCAAAACTGGACTGGCAGTGTGTATCCACACTGAAAGAAACTATCAGGAACCTTCTGCTTGAATGTGCTTTTCACACCGTGACACACAGCTGCACACAGTTCACACACACATGTACTGTACACTGACAGTGGCACACACACACACACTCCTCTGTCCTCCAGACTGCAGAGATCTCATTTAGATAACTCCCCTGATCTCGCAGTACCTCCCAAAGTTGCCCTTCATTGCTGCATTCATCTATTATGTTACCACATACAGAGGTAACAACCTTAGCTGATGCTTCCCTTAATATGACAGATCAGTGTGATCCTTGAAGCCACTATCAGAACTCAATATCTCCCACTTCGCAAATTCTCCGTCTGCCATGTGTGATAGTTTGGTGTTGTTAAACACTGCACAACTAAAGAATAACAGCCTGTACTTTGCTCGAAAAGACTTTACTGGAATTATAATTTATCTCACTAAGCCATTCATCTTGTGACAGTTATGATGTAGCCACCCATTAGCTATGTGGAGGGTGCAGTGTTGATGCTTTTAAACTGTGGAGTACTTAGCATAGTCAAATCAGCCTCAACTGCCATAATTCTAGTCGTCTCTTTCTCTATTTAGTCTGCAGCTGCCCCTGCAGCTCTCCACCTCCACAGCGCATTTTTCCTGTTCATGTGTGTTGGATTTGGTTGAGACATAGCCAGGGTGAGACCCTTGAAGGTGGTGTGTGTATTTATATCCAATAGTACTTGTGGAGGGGTGTGGCTGCTGCATTTTAACCATCAAACACATTTTTCTCTCCATAATGTTAAAAAAGCTTTGTGGCTAAGTGGGCTGATATAGAGAACAGCAGGCAGCCTCCGAATCAGCAATTCTGTATAATTATAACTGTTGATAGGCTTTGTTTCCTTGATAATACTGTACATTTCATACAGACAAGCCTGTAAAACACATTGGGTTGTTTAAACAGTTAAAAGTCCCATATCTTAATGCTAAAATTTATATCTATACTGCTTACATTTGTATATTAAAGCCTTCTCTAATGTGTTGACAAGACAAGATGAGCCGATTTGATTTTTCCTTGATGGCCTCTTTGTAACTCCTCCACACATGCTCAGATTTTTTATTTTTTTTTAAAAGAGTTGTAACCACCCACTTTTCATCAGAAAATGCTTTGATTGGTTGAACAGCAGGTCATTCCCCGTGTGACCTGGGATCACATTCTGTCAAAAGGATACTGCAAACAAATAATGCCATTTTCAATGACAGTGTTGAAACAAAAAAATGTCAGGACTGTTCAGCTGCTCGTGGGGCAGGACTAATTTTAGCTGGAATATCATTGGTTTATAACTTGTGGTATTTTCAATTTTTGAATTGAAATTGGAGAATTAAAAACTCTGCCGGCTCACGGGGGTTGCACTAGTCCATTTTATCTGGACTATAGTTGGTTATGACTTGTGATGTCACAAATCACAACAATTCAAAACAGCTTGTTTGTCCTGTTGTCTAGCTTGTGCGGACGTCTCAGAACCGCCAGCACTGAGCAGATTCATATTTTCACACTGTCTCCGGTTTCTCCTAAGCCCCTCCTCAGTGTCCAACTGCAATCAGCAGAGCAACCTCAGGTATAAACTTATCTGGACTAGACCAGCAGTCATTACTTATCATATCCTAATTCTTGTATTATGAAACAACACCTTTTTCATGAAAAGGAAAGAAAATGCAACAAACACATGCCAGAGCAAGATGAACAGACAATGGGGATGCAAAACAAGCTAAATAAAAATCAAAACAATAAATGTAACTGCCCATCCATCCCTTTTCTACCCCTTGATCCTCGCTGGAGCCTATCCCAACTGGCTTAGGGTGAAGGCAAGGTGCACCAGGTCATCGCAGGGCTGACACATAGACAGACAACCATTCACCCTCACATTCATACCTATGGACAATTTAGACCAATTCACCAAACCCCCTGGTGCATGTTTTGGCTGTGGGAGGAAGCCGGAGAACCCGGAGAGAACCCACGCAGACACGGGGAGAACATGCAAACTCCACACAGAAAAGGTTCTATCCCCACTGCTGGGATCGAACCCAGGACTTTCTAGCTGTGATGCATCAGTGCTACCCACTGCACCACCGTGTTGCCCTACATGGAATAGTTACAATTAAAATAGTAAAATAAATAATAAAATCTTTATATAAGTCAGTATTAATAATTATTGTAACAAATGTTAAGTCCTTATTTCTCTCAAGGTTAAAGACTGGTTTTTAGATGAAAAAATGATAAAAGAGGTATGACGTGAGCAATGTAAAAGATGTAGCTATGAAATCTCTGTAATTTTGTGGTGGGGGGGCATTGGTGGGGTGTTGTTTTTGGTTGTTGCTTGTGATCATTAAATTTCTTTGAATTAAGTCAGAATCACCAAAATCAGGTCTTATTTAGAAAGATAGAATCATGAACATAAAAATTGTTATTTTTTGTTTTAATCTTTTACATATCAGAATATGACAAATACTTAAGAAACAGCAATCACTTCAAAAACAAAATCTAGATCGAGACCTTTCAAAACAACTAAATTTGAGAGGTCGAATATTTGCATGAGTGTGAATGCAGTGTGTACAATATGAAAAAAAGATTACTCTTTTTTTCAGTTTTTGGTATGATCATGAGATTGTGAGCTAGTATGTTCTGTGGCTGACCATCTTATGATTCATGAATCAGAACATCAGTTTTTGGGGTATGTTTTTTCTAACACTAAAAAATGTGATCAAACTTTTTGATTTGGTATTAATTAAAACATTTTCTGTCCTTTGTCTCCTCCCTGCAATACTAGATGTGGTAAAATTCAAATTAATTAAGTTAGTCAAACTGTTATTGACCAACCGGTCTACATGTGTTTTGTGGACCTGGCGAAGGCATTCGACCCTGTCTCTCGGAGAGTTCTGTGGGGAGTGCTCCGGGAGTATGGGGTGCCGGATGCACTGATTAGGGCTGTTTGGTCCCTGTACGACCAGTGTCAGAGCTTGGTTCGCATTGCCGGCAGTAAGTTGGACTCCTGGACTCTGCCAGGGCTGCCCTTTGTCACCAATTCTGTTCATAATTTTTATGGACAGAATTTCTAGGCACAGCCAGGGTGTTGAGGGGGGTGTTGAAGGGGCTTGGTGACCTCGGGATTGGATCTCTGCTTCTTGGAGATGATGTGATTCTGTTGGCTTCATCATGCCATGGCCTGCAGCTCTCACTGGAGCGGTTCGCAACTGAGTGTGAAGCGGCTGGGATGAGAATCAGCACCTCCAAATCTGAGACCATGGTCCTCAGCTGGAAAAGGGTGGTGTGCTCCCTCTGGGTCGGGGGTAAGGTCCTGCCTCAAGTGGAGGAGTTCAGGTATCTTGGAGTCTTGTTCATGAGTGAGGGAGGTCGACAAGGTGATTGGTGCGGTGTCTGCAGTGATGCGGACTCTGCATGGGTCTGTCATGGTGAAGAAGGAGCTGAACCGAAAGGCAACGCTCTCGATTTACTGGTTGATCTACGTTCCTACCCTCACCTACAGTCATGAGCTTTGGGTCATGACCGGAAGAACAAGATCCAGGATACAAGCGGTCGAAATGAGTTTCCTCCACAGTGTGGCTGGGCTCTCCCTTAGAGATGAGGTGAGGAGCTCAGTCATCTGGGAGGGACCGTGTCGAGAGGAGCCAGATGAGGTGGCTTGGGCATCTGGACCGGATGCCTTCCTAACCCTCCCAGTGGGACATGCCCTGGTGAGGTGGTCAGGGCACGTCCCACTATGAGGAGACCCCGGGGAAGACCCAGGACACGCTGGAGGGACTGTCTCTCAGCTGGCCTGGGATCGCCTCGGGGTCCCAACACAAGAGCTGGATGAAGTAGCCAGGGAGAGAGAAGTATGGGCTTCCCTGCTCAAGCTGCTGCCCCCGGGACCCGACCCCATGGAGAAGCGGCAGAAGGTGGATGGATGGAAACTGTTATTGAAGGATCACAAGTGATGTGATGTAAAATAAATTGCAGACATAATACACATGGTGCACCTGTGTGTTTTTATATGCATCAGATCTTAAACAAGTCGCCGTGAAGTGAGTCAATACGCAGATAAATGTACAGATTTGTTGCCCTTTTGCTTTTGTGCTCTTACAGGTAGTAATCCAATCCAAGAGCCGTCATGTGCCAACTCACACTGATTAACTAGACTGAAGGTGAAAGGCTCCACTTCATGTATTAACATGCACAGTGGTGGAACTGGCAAAAAAGATCATTTTTTGAATCTCTCAGATTAAGTATGTGTGATTAAATTGCTGTGTAATAATTCTGGCACACAGCTGGGCACAGGTTACTGCAGACTTCCCCTCAGCTTTATACTTAATAACACTTTCTGTCCCTGCCAGGGAAACTGTGTACAGTGTGATCCTGACAGCCCAGCACTGTTTGTACAAAGTGTGTGTGTTTGTCCTCAGCACAGGCCCATCCGTGGCTGCCACTGAATGTCCCTTTAGCATCGGCAAGCATCCAGACTCTGTCACAGCCGCTGACTGGACCAGCTGTTTCTTTCTTTTTCTTCCATCTTATCTCCTCCGTCACTCATCTGTGTGACTTGCCCTGTGAACGAGCCAGTGATAGGGTGCCTGGTGGTGCAGCACTTGACACCAAAGTTGATATCTACACATGCTGGCATTGGTGTGAGACAGTTTTGTGTGTGAGTTTGACAGGGCAGCCAGGACACAAATACCATCCTGCAGATTGTGGAACCGCAGAGGACACTTAGAC
The DNA here is from genome assembly GCA_029823295.1 of Pseudamia nigra. NCBI lineage: Eukaryota > Metazoa > Chordata > Actinopteri > Kurtiformes > Apogonidae > Pseudamia > Pseudamia nigra. The sequence continues at coordinate 20,002 of JAQQAE010000738.1, forward strand.
TGCGTGTTGTTTTTGCCGTACTGTTGACAGGCGGAGGACAGTGAAGGTCACAGGGTGCTCAGTTTAGGATGTGACCAGTGAAAATTAGTTGAACAAATAGTGAAAGTGAAATGGGATGGGTCTGGGCTTAAGCTGTCTGGCTGTGACTTGGTCCTGGTTGCTGGCGTAGGCACGTTTTTGCACCCTGTGCATCTCACATTGGGAGTTATCAGAGCGTACAGCAGCAGTAGGCTAACAGGAGTCATAGCAGCATGCTGGGGCTGCACAGGGTCCTGGATCTGACCTGATTTGTCTATTCGACTACTTCATTGAAGTGTTGCTCCACTGGGAATTATTGTCTTATAAATCAGCAATCATGATTCCGGAATGGGGTTCTGTGTTTCATGTTTTGTGGAGAGAAAATTAGGGTGCATAATGGATTTTTCAGGAGTGCAATTTGACTTCAAAGCTGTGCATCTGAAGAGGCTCTGATTGTACTGGGCCGATGCAGAGGGCTTTGAATGGTTGAAAGAAACTGTCAGTTTTTTGCCAAGTAAGAGCTCAGAGTTACAGAAGGTGATTTAATGAGTTTACTTATAGGTGGGTGTAATATTTTAAAATGGATGACATTTTTGCATTGATAACATTTATAGTTAAAAGAAAACATTTTCCATCATCACAGCTGTACTTTTTCAGACTTGAATTGAGTGAGAGATGACACACATTTTGTATCCCCTCATGTTGTAAATTGTTTGCAAGTGATAGAAAGTCTCTTCTGGATAGTCAGCAAGTTGTTTACAGCTTTCAAAGAAAAGTCCACAGGGAACAGAAGGTGGAATGCATGACTGTGTAAACAGATTTTGTACAAATAAAATCATTTGGAGGAACAAAGTTTTTAGTGGGCAAGTGAATGCAAATGGGACAGAAATGAACAGCACACAGCAGAGCAGATCAGGACAACAGAGGCTCATGACGATGCTAAAACAAATCTGGTCTTGTGCAGTTTTCTGGCACTCATTCGGGGTAAAACTGCATGTAAGCAGACTTGTAAAAGCATGCCATCTTGAAGAAAAGTGAAGCATCAGGTTTTGGTCTTTGCCGACAAAGTATGTGACCTTTTAATTAAATTTGAATTCCTCCTTTTCCCTGTAGCAGCAAACAAAGCAGCCCCTCCCTCAGCTTATTTGTCAGGAATAATTTTTGTCCTTTTCATGTTGCATTTTAAATTATGTATGAAACGTATTTGCATATTTGTGCATTAGTGCAATTGTTGGGATGCAAAATGAATGTTCAATTTTGAAAAACGCAGAAATGCACCATGCTGCTGCAGACCGTTAGCATGCATGCAGGACGCAAATATAGACTCTCGCCATGTATGTGATGAACTCAATGGAAACACACACACAGAGGAGTCTCTAAATTTGTTGTAGCATGGGGCATGTTCCAGTAAAAGTGTGTGTTTAGGTGTTGTATAAAAAGGGAAATGCCTGTGGAGGCTCAGATGGTGACAGATGGTTTAGAGACAAATCAGCCTGGGAGTCAGGATCTCTGCCCTGAAACTAGTAGCAACATTAAGTGTGTGAGAGGAATATGTGTCCACACGACCTGTGTGTGTCTGTGCGCCTGCATTTGTCTTCTTGCATGGCTGAGCATCTCTGGTTAGGATGTTCTTCATATGTTTTGTGGACATACTGAATGGTTATGTAATGCTTCCTGCAACAGCACACTGTATGACTGCAACATCCAAACCTATTGTTGTGATGTAATTAAAAGGTACATATTCATTTGACAGAACATTATGCATGTTTAAATATTCGAGGTTGACTTAGATCAAAAGCCATTAGAGCTGTGGTTTATGAGTGGTTACATACTGTACAATGCAGTAACAGATAGAAATACACACACTCACAACTCATTCTGTTTTCACATTGCTAGAATAATGGTGTTTCATAATCTCTGATATATATCATCAGGTGCAATTTCTCATCAGAATGACATTGTTACTCTTTGGTGGAATAACCTTCCAGGCATTAGAGTGAAACTTCACGAAGTGCTTTACAATCTGCCCATAAATTACAGCTCAAGAGGTGCTTATGTGGCAGCAGGGAGAAGTTGTGCAGTAAGTAGTTCCTGTAGCCTCTGCATGCAGGCAATTCCCAGAGGTCTCTACACTTAAAATACATTTCAGTCCAAACCTGCTTTGACTGTGGTGAAGGGCAGTGGTGCACACTCTGCTAAAAGCTCTGCAGGAGGAACTTTGCACTGTGTGTGTATGTGCGTAAACCACCATCTGCTGTCGTACATGTGTCCAGTTCTGTGTATGTGCATGTGTTGTTGCGTCTCTTGTAGCAGCTGAGCTTGGCCTAGACGACTTAAACCTTACTAGGCTTTGATAATCTCATTTCTAAGATGCATCATGTAGGTCAGGGGTTTCCCTGTCCACCGTGGCCGCTTGTACGCTGACCACAGAGATGCTGATGAGAAATCCTTTGTCTCTTGTAAAATGAATAATTAATAACAAAAAGATCTTCCTGGAGAAGCGTAACCAGATGTATTGGGAATGGCCCACTTAGCGCACATTAGACTCATTCATTCAATCTTCCACAACCTCCTTGTTTAAATCCACTTGTTTGCTGGAGGAAGTATTGTGTTGTTTTTGTTTGCTTATTGCTCTAAGGTAACAGGGGCTTCAGCTAGCTATGTGTCAGATGATGATTCAGTGCAAGTCTGCGATCAGCCCCGTTTAGTCACTGTGTTTCATTGATGGGACTCCAGAAGCCAACTTTGCTGTCTGTATTTACAAAATATTTGAGCATTGCCTTCTGTCTCTTTTTCTGCTTCATCCTTGATGTTGTCTTTATTGGCTTTATCCTGGGAAAGTCATTTCCAATCAGGATGACGTCTGCGTGTCCGTGCTTCTTCTTGCAGAGGCCACTTTCTCTGCATGTTCTAAATATAGCAACAAGGTCAAAATCCCTGCGTTGATTTTTTTTTTTTTTTGGGGTGGGGGGATTAAGTGGACATCAGCCAAAAGAGGAAAGTGCTGACATGTCTGCATTACATAGGATATTGTTTGCAGCTTAGCAAAAAATGACTAAAATGTAGTCTTGTGAGGCAATTACTGTATTTGTACAGGCTGATTATGTGTATTCTTTCTTTCTGTAGTGGAACAGCAGCCAGCTCCTTACTGGATGGATGCTATTTTCTTGGAACTCATATTTGAATTGCAATTTTTCAAGTGAAATGTATATAAGCTTGCATTTTGAATACACATTATTCCACTATAATGATGCTAATATACCGTATGTCTTGTTATTTACCCTTCAGGTTTCATGTGAATCAGAATGACACTTTTTCCCCACAAATGATTTAATCCATCCTCAAATCACTACAGTGTAAACCGAGGCTTATACAGTAGAATGCATAAGGCAGAGTTGTGTAAACATGCCTGTGGGACGAGGTTTCTTTCTATGACTTAACACCTTTTTGATCTAGTACTGAGCTTTGTAAAGGCAGCAGTGTGCTGCAGAATAATCTGGTGTGCTATGATTCTGCTGCACCGTGTGCATCACAAAAGCTTTAAGCCTCCTCAGTTTTCATCCAGTGTTCCTCTGCATTCTTGTCTCTTCCTTATTTCTTCCGTTGTTTTAATTTCTCTCTTTTTTTCTTCTCTTACTGTTTGCATCGGCAGCCTCCACCCATCCCCCTGTTTTTCCTCTCACATCTATCTCTCCATCTTTTCTGTTTGAAGACTCTAATTTGGTCTGTCTGGCTCTCCTGCGGGGCAACAAAGGAAATGATTGAGGAAGATGAGATAGATTAAATTTTTGGTCTTGCCTGTTTAAAGCTACATTTAGAAATGAAGTCTCTGGACTTTTGTCATCTGCTCAGGAGGTACTGCCAAGCCAAAGGAGGTAGTTATTGCACTGTAAGTAACCTGTGTATCTGTTGGAGTCTGTATAAAAGACGAGGACTTTGAAGTCTTGAGTTTGGCATTTTGGAGGTTGTAATCTTGGTATTTGGAAGAAGGGCTGAAATCAAAGATCCTGTATAACAAAGACAGCCCACTGTATGCGGCACAATGCTATAAAGCAGTGCACTTCCTGTCTCCTATGTAAGTGGGTGCATCCGTAAGGCTGAAAACTACTAACTACTGTATGAAATTAAACTTATCATCTGCTTTATTTTGTAATTATTTTTACCTCCATTACATTAGATGCATGTTGAGAAATCTCACAGGAGTGATACTGACACAGGCCTCAAGAAGTTCGTTCTCTCCTGAACTCTGTATCCCAAGAATGTCATTTAAATGTCAGATTGATTGTATGACATGTGGCTTGTGAAAAATGGATGTATTATTTAATTGGTGATGGGGCAAAGATCTCTCTGTTGACATACTTTGAATCTGCACCAGATTTGATGAAACTTGGTCTGCTATCATTAACACTAACTTATTAAAAATACTGCTGATTGGAAAATATTAAACATTACTATTGTCACTATCGCCATTTTTGATACCGTGGGGATAAAAAATGGCAAATACTTTAGGAGTGTGTGTGACAGACGCTGTGTGTGTGCCAGGGGGCAATGACCAGGCTGTTCAGTGAGGCCATTGCTAAGTAACTTTAACTAGTTTTGCAGAGGTGTGTGTTGGTGAGAGGTGCTTCAGATTTGAACTGTTTACAGCTGACCTGTAGTAACACTTTGTATCTGGACATAATGTATATTTCACATAGATATGCAGATATATTCTTGCCTTTTATCTCAAATAATGTTAAAAAATGCTCCGTTTGAATTCTCTGTGGGTTCACCGCTGCTGCATGTGGAGCATGTGCTTCTGTTCGTGCCTCTAATTGGCTTGCCATGAAATTTGACTCGTTCTTAGCCAATCATCACCACATATGTGGTTGTCTCGCCCCTCCTCCCCCTCACCGAAAAAGCAGAGAAAATTTTTTGCATCTCCTGTGTCTCAGAGGTTGGTCTGATGAAAACAGCTTCAGTGAGCTTCATTATAGTCCGATGCCACATTGTATTATCAATAATGGTAACGGCAGCGTTGTAACGATGGACACAGTAATTGAATAGATTTCTCGTTACTGAAAAAAATGATGCCTTTAGTAACGCTGTTTATTTTAATACCGTTATTCTCATCACTAGTTATTTGTGGCGTTACAAGGGCAAATGTTGACTTTGTCCCCATCCCACAATGGTGAAGAATCCTTTTAAAAATCTTCTTGTTCCAGATGATGATCCAGATCACTCCCTGAATGTAATGGATTGGTATTGATGCCATTTCTGACCTATCCTGAAAATTTCATCCAAATCCATTCATAACAAACAGATGAATCAATGAACTAACGCTGACAAAAACATAACCTCCTTGGCTGAGGTAAAAATGTCAATTTTATGGGTGAATCCGGTTCAGCACAAAACACACCCTGTCTTCAAAATGTGTTCAACCTTCCCAGTTTGATGCTGACACAAAGACAGACACCTGAAATCCCTCCATGCCATGAAATCTGCTGGAGAAAACACTAATCAGAGATGTTCAGTTCACGTACTCATTGATTCATATTCCCATGGGTTGAACAAATGCTTTTATATCATGTTCAGAACTACCAGCCACATACTGGGCACTGATTAGTCCTTTTTTGTATTAAACCACCACAGTGACACAACAACACAGGCTGCAGAATTATTCTTTTAGTTGGGGAAATTTGATAGGTATAAGGGCACTTCAGTTCCTTACAGATAAGGGTTTTAAGGTGGTGTGAAGTAGTACCAAAAGTATTCTAAATTTAGATGTATTCACTATGTTGGTTTATAAATTAGCCTTTATTTCGTACAAAGAATCAAACTGAACCCTTGTGCATTAGGACAGTTTTGCAAAAATAATGTATGGTAACTAACACTTAACTTTATGAATAACTGAATCTTTGGTGGTGGTTTGGGGTAAACATCGGGTTGCTTATGTTGCAGTTTCTTGCTTTGCTCGCTTAAAGTTTATAAATTCCTGTGGAATCAAGTGGCAACGCTGACAGTATGTGTGCAGAAGGCAAACGAGAGGGAGACAGAGAAAACAAGAAGGGGGAGGAAGAAGGATGACTTTGTTTTCCTCTGGGGACAATGCCTCCTAGGAAGGGAGACAACACAGCACAAGAGGCTCCTTTCACAGTCATGATGACATTTTGTTCCTGTGACTGGACATCATGCATCCACCCAAACCACCAATGCCACAACAGGATTTTGAGAGTTCCTCATGGTGGAGGAACGTGCATGTAATCAGACAAAATATTGTATACTTGCATACTGTACATTTCATTAATTATCAAACCTGAAAGAGAAGGAAGCCACCGTCCGAACCTGGCATCATCGACTGCGTTTTTCTCATATTTATGTCATGAAATGAGTGGTGGTTAGAGTGCACAGAAACAGCACTCAAGTAAAAGTATTCTTACTTTATAAATCTAATGACTCAAGTTGTATCTCAAAAGTATCTCACATAAAAACTACTCAAGTACTGAGTAACTTCATCATATGAACTTCATTACAGCATAACACATTTTTGTTCATTTTCTTGATGATTTTGATCATATTTGTTCATAGTATGTTGGTTTTTGTTCAATTTTGTTGGTTTTTTTGTTCATTTTTTAAAACTTACATTATTATTGTTTTTTTAACTAATGATTAATTTCTCCACTTTTATTTATTTACTTGCATATTTGTTGTTCATGTTTGTTGGTTATTGCTCAATTTCCTGATTATATTGTTATATTTTGTTAAATTACTTGATTGTTCTTTTCATTTTGTTTATTTTTCACATTAGTATTTGATATGTTTTATGTTTTATAATTTACTTGGCTACTTTGTTCAGCTTTGTTAATTTTCTAGAATTACTTTTGTTAATTTTTTGCTCATTTAGTGTTTGTGTTCCGTTTTTGTTCAATTTTTTGCTTTTTGTGTTTCATTTTGGTGTTTTTTTTGTACATTTTGTTGCTTACTTTATTGATTTTGTTGTTCATTTTTTTAAATTATTTGATTTTGTTTGCTTTTACTCCTACTCATTGAGCAGTGGCCAAATGTAACTGAGGAAAAGTAAAAAGTATTCTGCAAGCTAGCTCCTCTCAGAACTTTTTCTGGATAAAACTACTTAAGTACATGTAAAGGAGTAAATGTACTTGAGTACTACCCACTTGTTTACATCCTGCAGCATTAAGCATCTGACGTGATTAATAGCACAATATGAAACACCACCAAATACTGTAGTTTATTGTTGGCAGTTACAACCCGCTAGTGATTTAGACTCGCAGAGAATCTGACAGATTTATACAGCTCTTACACGTCAAATGTGCACAAATTTCTCTTTAATCTGATGCTAAATAAATCACCCATGAATACTCTAATTAAACGTCAGAACAATCTCATTTATTTTCCTTGTGCTTGGATTTAAATGTAATAGATGTTATACTGTATTTTGGAGGGACATGCACATTTAATGAGCTTATAAGGCAAATTCGGGTAAAAAAAATAACAGTCTAATATTGTATTACACCTCTGAAAAACTGTAAATACTGAGTGTAGCTGCTTAGAAGTACACACTGAGGAGGACAGATTGGAAAGCAGCCTGCCAAAGCAAAACAAGAGCAATAGTCTACTGTACGGCCGCTGTTGCCAAACTTTGGGTTGGGACCCAAAATCAAGTTGTGGAGATTTTTGTTTTGCTCCTTTTTATAAGAATATCATGAATTATTTTTTTCTTTTTGTTCTTTTTTGTTCATTTTATTGATTACGTCATTCATTTTTAATCATTTTTGTTGATTATTTTGTTCATTTTGTTAATTATTTTGTCATTTTGTTGATGAATATGATTCTCTTGGTTAAGTTTGTTTATCAATTTGCTCTTTTTCTATATCATTTTATTCGATATTTTGTTCCTTATGTTATTTTTGTTCATTTGGTTGATTATTTCATTCATTTTTAATCAGTTTGTTGATTATTTTGTCATTTTGTTCATAAATATTTTGCCTTTAGTTAGTTTTGCTCCTTTTTCATAATTTTCTTAATTATTCTGTTTCTTTTCTTCTTCTCTGTTAATTTTCTTGATAATTTCATACAATTATTTTTGATAATCTATCATCATTTTGTTGATAAATATGTTCTTTTGGTTTATGTAGTTGATTATTTTGTTCATTTTTGTTTATTTTACTGATTATTTTGATTATTCGCTCAATTATTTTGTATATTTCCATTCATTTTTGTTGGCTATGTTGTTCAATTCTGTCCATTTTGTTTATTATTAATTTTTATTTTGTTCATTTTTGTGAATATTGTTGATTAGGTACTTATTTTGTTCGATATAATGCAGTGAAAGTAATGGTCATTATCAATCATCTTACTATATGTTGCATTTTCAGTGTAATATTAATGAATCCTGTTTGCGGAGTGATTTTTGAGTATTAAAAACAAATTGCAATGTTATGGTAGATTTTTTGCACAGTGCCACATTTACCTTTTGGGTCTTGAGCTGAAAAAGTTGGGAACCACTTGCATATACTTAAACAAAGTGTGATTTTCCATACCGTGACTCATGCAGAATGCAGAATGCTCATGGAATTTTGAAGGGTGTAAGGGAACTTCAGGGTTTCAGCTCCATTATGGCAGCGTGAAATAAACGCAGTATGTTACATGTGCATTCACACTGTTAATTTTACAACTCCCCTCTGTTTTTTCCCAGCTTTGCCAGGATTTTCCAGCATGTTTGGGAAGAAGAAGAAACGGCTGGAGATCTCCGCGCCGTCTAACTTTGAGCACCGGGTCCACACGGGCTTCGACCCACGGGAGCAGAAGTTCACCGGTCTGCCGCAGCAATGGCAGAGCCTCCTGGCGGACACTGCCAACCGTCCCAAGCCCATGGTGGACCCTTCGTACATCACACCCATCCAGCTGGCGCCAATGAAGGTAGAGTGTGAATGGACAGGGGACGGTGGGCCGAAGCACTGGAGACAAATGATTGTTTTGTATCGTCAAATTTGTTACTTTTGTCATTCTCTCCTCCTCGCTGTCTCTTTGTGAAACCCTTCTTTTTACATTTCTGTCCTTGCTTTCACACGTTGTTCTTTCACTTCATTGTTGCTGTCTCTCGCCACACACTTTGCTTTGTGTACTCTGTTATCTTTTCTCTGAGTCCCAACTGATAATTCTCCAGTGCCATCTGGCCACTTCACACTACTCAAAATAGAGAAGGATAATATCTTAAGCACACGATATTACTTTAAGTCTGCATTGAGTAAAATTTGTCACATTAAAGGTCCCATATCTTAACACTTAAATTTATCTCCATACCCTTTATATGTGTGTATTAAAGACCATGTAAAGGTTCTAACAAAATACAGATGGTTAATTAGATTTTCTCTTGGTTTTTCAAAGGCCTTTAATAACTGATTTCACTGTGAGGTGTCCTTGCCGCCGACTTTTCAGCACATTGGTTGAGCCCGAGCCACATGTCATTATAATGCTTTTGTCATGGGCCATTGTCTCCAAAATGTGGTCAGGAATATTGGTGTAAATGAGCGTGATGTAGCATGTTAGCTTGACCGTGACTGGTGTAATGTAACAAGTTACAAAAAATGAAAACAGCTTGTTTTCTACATGGCACCTAAAATTATTCTGACTGAAATCTGCCTACAACTCGATTTTAAAAGTACGTGAGAACATGTTAGGTCGACTGAAATCAAAGTTTTAAAAGTCGGACTAACACACCCAGATAATACGATTGAAAGTCAATCTACTCCTGCACGTATACGGAGGAGTCAAACTGGAACGGGACGAGGTGTCCTGCACATGTGCTCGAGTTCTGCACCACATCCGGACCTGGAAGTTGACCAGTATTTAAAAAGGTAAACAGAGCGGCGGTGGTGGCGTTGCTGTACTCCATCAGCACACTGCCATTTTGTCTGCCTTCATTTAACACCATAACACGCCATGTGCAAATTTGCAACCTTGTCCCTTGTCGCGCCTGCTTACCTCTGGGTGGCTAACTTGCTA
>JAQQAE010000739.1:0-30024 GCA_029823295.1 Pseudamia nigra
CCCTGAACGCCACACTGGGTCACAGTCGAGCACTTACAGGGTCTGAGTGACACCACCGAGGACTGTGGCACGACACCGCGAGGTCTTTACAACCTCATTCTGAAAGAGGGATGAGGCTTCAAACAAGGGGAGATTTTAGGATCGGAACTTAAGAGGACTGATCCGAGATGTCAGCAACCCTCTTCATGAACTTCTATAAGTATTTTCATTAACACGTCATCACATTAAAGCATATACAGCCTCTTTAGACCCATAGGATAATAAACATTATCATGTAAACACAATAATATTGTGTCATAAAATTTTGTGTTTTGATGCTGAGGGGAAAACTTAGCATTTTCCAAAAACCCTTTTCTTTTTATTCTTTCATTCATTTTCTTGATTATTTTGTTGATTTATGTTCGTTTTTATTTTGTCCCCTCTGTTCAATTTTTGGATCATTTTGTTGCTCATTTTATTCACTTTCATTTATTTTGCATTGGTCTTTTGCTCATGTTCTTGACTTTTGGTAATTTATGTTCATTTCTGGGCTTATTTTGTTCCATTTAGTTCAGTTTTGTTCATTTTGTTACTCATTTTATTCAATTTTGATCATTTTTGCTCCTCTTCTTGATTATTTTGTTCATTATTTTTGTTTAATTGTTGAGTTTCTTCATTATTTTGTTAATTTCCGTTATTTTGTTTGGTAAACCTCAGTTCAGATATGTCTTCAGGGTTTTCCTGAGGCTCTGGAAGCTACAGTACTTTTTTTTTTACAACTGGACATGAAGGTTTAGATCAAAGCATAATCACCATCATGAAGGAAATGTAGAAAACAAAAATGTTTTAATCCTTTTCATTGGGCTAGGGTTAGCAAACTGTATACTTTTGGACCAAACGGGACATGTCAGGACATCATCCTGGGCCTCAGGATCTACAACCCCAAATCAGAAAAGATGCATTTTTAAAATCAGCTTGAACACAGCACATTGCATGCTTTGTTTGGTCCTTGTCATTTTATCAGGAACTACACAGCCATTTATCAAATTTTGCTTTGGTACATGACTAAAAATTGTTCAGACAGAGAAAGAAGGTGGTTTGAAACAGCAAGAAAGGTTTAGACTGTCAGGATGGAAGCTCATCATCACTTTATCATCACTTCCAGATTCGAGGTTAAGTTTTCCATCATTTTCTCACACATTATAGACAAGACTTACGTTTTCTATTTTGTTATTCCACCATCACGCATGCATTTATACTTTTACTTTTACTGTTGGTTTTATGTAATTACTTGATGTGAGCAGGTAAGTGGACTGAGCTATTACACACATGGACACAACTACAAAAAATGTGATGAAAATTTTGGAACACAGAGCCTATTTTTGCAACCTTCGCTGACCTAAAACATTATCTGTGTATCAGAGTATTTAAACTGATTAGCCTCTTCATTTGAGTAAACTGGTTGGGGATTTTTATCTGTGAGAGAAATACAGAGCGTGAGTACGTGGAGGTTAAAGGTGAGGAGGTTGTGCTTTGTGTGCGCCCGGGGGACTTTTAACCAAATCAGATTAACAACAATAGCTGCGTCTATCCACACACACCCACACATACACACATGCATGAAAAGAGGGGGCGTCGGGGCCTCACAAAGTGCCAACGGGCCCCTCTGTAGCCTTGAGGAGCCATACATGTATGAAGAGTCAGGGGGGATCGCTAGTAATTGTTTGCATACTAACTCCTCTGCATCCATCTGCGAAAACACATCCACGCACACACACACATCCTCTGCATTAATGGGTTCTGAATGAATGGCAATAAAAAGGCAGCAATCACACAGACTCATTTCCGTCAGGTTGCTCAGTCTGACACATCCACAACGTGCTCCTTTTTTCACCACATCATAGCTGCCTGGTGAAATCTGCCTGCATGTCATATATTGTTCAGTATTTGTTCATGCTGTTGATATGTGATTGACTAGTCTAGTTATTTACACAGACCATGACAAAGGTTTTCTTTTTTTTTTTTTTTTTTTTAGAGCTGCATATTGTTCCTGGTTCTGGCCTGTGTTTCCGTTAGCGTTTCACGACTTTGCCTCTAGACTGGGTAGGCTGTCAGAAAAGGGGATCAATAAAGTCAAACAAATCTAAATCAATCAATAACTGAACAAAAAAAGATACTGTGTATGAGTAGGAGATATTTCCTTTTACCTTAGCCTGTTGTGAATGCGTGTGAAGAAGCGTCATCTGACCACTGAAACGGGTCGCTTATCAGATGTTCTTCTTTGTCTGATTAATAGAAACAGTAAGAAATCTCGTTGTATAATGAAGACAAAATGAACGTACTCGAGCTAAAACAAGTACATCTTTCTTTTATGTTCGATCATCCAGGGGAAAGGCAAATGTTGCAGTCGTGTGATTAACGGTAGACGTAGTGTAGAGAATCATGAAGTCAAAAGAAAGACTAGAATGCACATTCAGTAGTGTACAACAGCATAAAATCCAGTTGACTAAAATTATGATAACAGAGGAAACATTCACAAAATGCAGTGGTGCCTTTGGGTCGTCACGTCAGCTCAGTTTTTACGTAATACTTGATACATGATGCTATTTTTTCCCTCTACTGTATGTTCTGTTTTTACTAAATCAGATATTCTCATAAAATCTAAATGAAAAACAGAAAGACAAACAACAGCATTTCCATTCCCCAGTCACGCAGGATGCTTTAAATCTAATCCATTTTTATTTCTAAGGAACATTTAATAACAACAACAGTGACCAAAGTGCTGTGTAGTGACAATACAAAGACATTTAGGACAATCAGAACATAGACATAAGATGACACATAGAGCAGAACTTTTAGCTGTTAAAGCCATAAGAAGCTCAGTAGCTTCTGCAGCGCAAACACAGCGTTGTAATCCACTGTCATCTGTTATTGGCTTGGTGTGGTGATTAGGTAGGTGTCCCACCAAACTGCACCCCCTCTCTCTAGAGGGCAGTGATATGTTGGATTATTTGCTGTAATATCTTAATAATGGAGCAAAAAGTTAAAGATGGACCAGTTCACTTATTAGAGGGAACAAAAAAAATGTTTGAGAGCATAATGATTCAGGACAAAATTTTTTTTGCTAAATTTTTCAGACAGAAATTCAATGTAACTCCACACTAGAGGACAGTCTGAACTCCACACTGCCTGCTAGTGGATGTATTGTGTACAGTAGATCCGTGCCCACGTAAAGTACACATTGGTGTATAAATGCCAGCAACGTTTGACAAAGTTTGATACATACAGGTAACACACTTGCATAGAGTATAAATGGGCCTTAAGGCGTCATCATTTCAGAAAAGATTAATATGCTGTAGGTTGTAAACATGGAAACACAAAGGTGGTGTTTTCAGATTTTGTCACTCTGGGACTCGGTTTCAAAACATAGTGTTTTCGACCTCCCAATACAACGAAACGCCTACATGATAAAGAACTTTTGCGGATGCTCCTAAAGTTGTTTCTGTGTTGTTTCCCCTCAGTCATGCACTGAAGTTCATTCTTAATTATGAAAATGTATAATGTAATCTTTGTGTCGGTCTGTGTTTAAACTGTGGGTTTCTCACCCAAATCTGAACGGGGCTACCTGGTTCAGTAAAAGATTAAATCTTCTAATATACACTACACAATAATTTTAATCTGTCTTCCTGTTCATTTTAAACTTTAAGCCTACAAACAGTTTAATGATATACAAATACATAATGAGGAGGAAGAGCCTTTTACAGGCATCAAATACTGGAACATTTGACAAAAATGTTATTTCTGTTTGTTTTTTAGACTTTGTGGAGCAAAAACTGTATATTGCACTGCTTGTCTGTACACTTAAATCCACGATAATGTCAACATATAATGACTGAAATACAAACTTTTGACTATTAGAAGGCTAGTGGGTTAATTGTCCACTCTGGTGCCTTTAGCCATAGAGAAAGAAGGACATGATTTTTTAAAATGACCACTGGTTAAATGTCAAACTGTGAAAATGACAGAAAATGTGATGTTTTGTTGGTTTATTGAAGCTAATGATAGAAAATGATTGTATCAAATCAACGCAGGTGCATCGTTCTCAAGTACATTTACTCCTTTACATGTACTTGAATAGTCTATTCAGATTAAAATGCACTTCTGAGAGTATTTATTTTGCAGAATACTTTTTCTCACACTCAGTTATGTTTATGATGAATACTGTACAATGTACTTCTGTTCAGTCAGTAATATTTTGCCCCACCTCAATAAGTAATAAATAGGTTAAAATAAAAACAACAAAATTATCACATATATATATATATATATTTATAAAATGAGCAAAATAATCAAGAAAATTATCCAAAAGAATGAACTAAGCAACAGAATAAGCAAAAATGTACAAAAATAATCACAAAATGTGCAAAAATAAATAAAATTAACAAAATGAGAGAAAAATTACAATATAATGAAGAAAATTAACATAACTGAACAAAACAGTCAAGAAAACAGCAAAATTAACATTAAGTACCACTTGAAAAGCATCAAAATGAGCAAAGAGGAAGAAAGTAATTAAGTAAATGAACAAAAATGAATAATTTAATCAAGAAATTGAGCAGAAACTCACAAAATAAGCAAAAAAATGGCAAAAATTGGAAAAAATGATCAAAAAGGCAGCGAAAAAGGAACAAAATTGGTAAAAATGAGCAAATTAAGACACAAAAAACAATTTTAAATAAATTAATAAAATAAGTCAAAAAATAACAACAAAATCACCCAAACATGATGAAAATAATCAGCAAAATAACAACAGAAATGAGCAAAATACCTGTGTGGAGGCAAACTGTTACGATGTAATAAATTCCATGTTATGAACTTACTCACCTTTTGAGTAGTTTTCTAAGAGATACTTTTTACTCGTACTTACAGAAGTAGTTTTATGAGTACTTCTACTTAAGTCATTAGAATTATGAAGTGACCATGCTTTCACATGAGTACTGTTTCTGTGTACTCCACTGCAGCTCAAGTAACTGCACTAAGGTAATTATGTAACATGCGGCCTTTTCTCCATGTTTAGAGAAAAAGCTTACCAAAATCAACACACACGGCCTGATTTTTTCAAAACTAATAATAATATTGACATGCTGATTGACGTCAACGCAGGTTCAGCTGCAGGTGTAACGCAATAATGGTGCAATGTCAGAGACAGAGATAAAAAACACTCAAACAGTGTTTTACTTTGGGCTAGAACTGAACTTGGATCCATTCTGCATCTTCCATCAAGCGTTTGCTGGCATGATACGAGGTGATTAAAAATGTGTCAGTGAAGGGAATCAGAATCACAGCCCGAAAAAAAGGAAAATGCAACTTACCGATTTTGGGCAAGGAAGGGCAGAAAGCAAGCACGGGAAAGAGCACCTCCCGCTGTGCAGAGAAAAAGACAGCAGAAAGTCAGCAACATTCAGACTCAAAGCAAACATCAAACATCATCAAACACACTGAATGAGACACTTTGATCTCGCAGGCTCCACAGGAAGCCAGCATCTTTAGAAAATCCTCCAAATGTAAATTAATTTACTACAGAAACAGTTCCCGAGGCGCTGGTGTGCAACTGAACAGCAGACATCAGAGGGTTAAATCCAAACTCTGCAGCTCAACCCACAGAGAGAGTTCAGCTGTGGTGAGTAAATCTTAACTCTCAGCCATGCATGTAGGACCTCCATCAACACCCAAACACGCTTAACACGCGTGACTGAATTTTACATTTCTCAGGTGTTGATTTCCAAACGCAAAGGGGGCCTGTTAGTGTTAGCGTTGCAGTTCGTCGTGACAGACATCATAGAAACAGGTTTTCCTCAGCAGATCCCATTTCCAGCTGAAACCTTTTCAGGCTGTGAAGGCGTTGGTGAAACATTTTCTAAGCGTAAGTAGATATAGCAGACGTTTTCATCAACGTTTTAGCTGACACTTTGTTTTTTTTTTCTGTATGTGTATTAATACCAGGTTTACAAACGTACGTAGTGTGGTATCTGCAGCTTGGTGCAGCCAATAAGTCTGTCTGCGAGTTCAGTCACACCAGTGGGCAGTGACGTAGGCTGTTCAGTGAGAATGATGTAACTTTATGTTGTAATACCGACGCTTGGCCACTGGGGAACCATTTGTCCGGCTCGAAGAAGCGTTTTTCCCATAGAGATACATGTGATTCGATCTGAAAATACTAAGTGAATAAATTTTTGTCATGAGTCACCATGGTCTCAAACGTTTTATTCGGATCCTGTAGTTAATAACGTGGGGGTCCATCTTTAACTTTTTGCTCCGTTATTAAGATATTACTGCAAACAATCCAACAAATCACTGCCGTGCTGGTGTTTGATTGCCATGTCGCTATGGTAACAGCTTGCAGGTGAAGTTGGACCAATTCGGACCTTCGTATCTTCTGTTTATTCAGTATGTGCATAGTTATATGAGATATACTCGTCTGTAGCTGTGCATAAGTGTTTACACTGACAACACTAATATGACTTTGACACTACATGGTACACTTTTACCGCATCAGTAAGCTAGCAGCTAATATTAGCTTCCCATGAGTCTCCTGGTATGAACGCTTCATAAGCCTCGCTGCTGTTCATCCAAATATGGCTACATCCTGTCTTTGGCTCCGAGATGTTGTCTAGGAAATGACAACGTGACTGGCCTCAAAACGGACCTTCAGAAACTAATGGGTGACGTCATGGTCACTTTTTCCAGTTATATATACAGTCTACGAGTCACACACAAGCTTTAAAGGTAAATAACTAGCATGTTTTAGTGATTTTGCATTCAGTGCTGTGCAACAGTAGATGTTTATACTGAACATAAACATGCATTTTTCAGTCATTATCAGTAGTGGGCAGGGTAAATAGAAACAGCACTAAATTCAACTCAATTCAATTCAATTGTATTTGTATAGAGCCAGTCACAATCCAACATTATCTCTAGGCGCTTTACAATTCAAGGTCAGAACGTCTACACGGAACGCAAACCCAACCGAAACTCCAAGAGCAAGTCTATAGGCCAAAGGGGGGGAGGGGGGTCCTCTAGCAGAAGCAGAGCTCTGGGTCTCAGCTGGCTGGGGTCAGTGGACAGAGTAGAGACAAAAAAAAGGGGGGTAGAGATAGAGCAACAAACAACACAGACACTGGATTCGTCCACAACCAGCAACCACACATCAACAACATCTACAGACCTGTATGAAGGATAGAGAGAGATACACAAGTAAAAGTATTGTTAGAATGGAGTAGAATAAACTTTATCTCTTTGTGGGAAATTCAACTTTATAATTGTATTGAATCAAGTAGAAGTAGACATACTGTACTTATAAATAAAAGAGTAAAAAGTCTCTCATGCAAAACTACTGAAGTACTGAGTAATGTCATAATGTGTAATTTATAACATCATAATAACCCTGTATTCAAACAGGTACTTGCCAGGCCGCCATTGTAAATAACAATGTGTTCTTAATGACTTGTCCAGTTGAATAAAGGTCAAATATTTTATTTTTGTTTTCATGTTTATTTGCTTTATTATTTTGCTCATTATTGTTCATGTTGACTAGTTTGTTAATTTTTTAAACTTAATTTCCTATTATTATTGTCACCATTGTTGTTTGGTTTTACTCATTTGTTGTTTATTTTCAATTTCTTGATTATATTGTTCATTTTTGTTTATTTACTAGGTCATTGTCTTAATTTTTGTTTATGCAGGTGCATAATTAATTTACCTGACCATTTTGTTCCCTTTTCTGTATTATTATTTTGTTAATTTTATGCTCATTTTGTAATCTTGTTTTGCTTTTGCTCATCTTTTTGTTTATTTTAGTGACCATTTTTATATAAATTTTGTTTCATTTTGTTGCTTAGTTTATTCATTTTGTTAAATTACTTGATTACTTTGTTTATGTTAAGCTTTTTTTGCTCTGACTTACTGAGGTGTGGCCAAATCATTTTTTTCATCGCAAATATAACCAAGAATAAAACGTATTCTGCAAAACAGCTACTCTCAGGAGTACATATTTTTGAAAAAACTATTCAAGTACATGTAAAGGAGTAGGAGTACTTGAGTACTACCCAACCCTGGTCACTCTGGTCCATACAGTGCAAGAACTGTTAAAGGTGTGCTCAGAGTATGAAAATGAATTTGATATTAAATTTAATCCCAAGAAAAGTAGAATAATGATTGTTAGATGTAAAGAGGACAAAACGTTAAACTTTCCTTTTTTTGATCTAGTGGTAATCCTCTTATGATTTCAAAAGAAATAAAATACCTTGGTCATTTTATCACTGATGATCTACACGGTGACACAGATATTCATATGTAGTGTAATAAGCAACATGTTGTTACGTAAGTTCAGTATATGTTCAACTAACGTAAAATGTTCCTTGTTCAGAGTCTATTGCTCTCCAATGTGTACGGCTCATCTGACTGTGGCATATACTGAGTCTATGCGACTGTTACTTCAGGTTCCCAGGTGGTACAGTGCTAGTCAGCTGTTTGTTAACTCTGATGTACGGAACCAACCGGTGAAGCACTGTTGAGACAGTTAATGTACAAATTTATGTGCCGGTCGGATGCGTCAAAGAACTGTAGAATCAAAGGTCTAACAAGTCCAAAACTGGATGTAAAATACTTGATGTCATTAATGAATTTTAATTTCTTTTACGTGTATATATTTTTGTATATATGTTTGCATGTGTGTGTATAGATGTATTCTATGTTTTTTTACTTTTGACTGATGGACCAATTTTCTGAGTCTGAAATAAAGTAATGACATAGAACCAGAATACACATAAACATGCATTCTTCACAATAAAGTGTCGGTATTATTGGTTCTGATATTTATTTAGAATCCTACAAAGCAACAAAAAGTTGATATTTGTAAGTGTACTCCCTAGTGATTTTAGCATAAAGTTACCAAATAAGAAAACAAACCAAAAATGCCTAAAACTTTTGCAGAGTACTGTACAAAAGTCAACCATGTATTAACTTTTTAAACTCAAAGTATTGAGGCAAGAATTTTTGACATCTCACTTCACACCACAACTCATTACACCCCGGACAATGTTTTATTTCGCAACACTCAACATCACCAGCGCGATCACTCTGATTTTAAAGACAAAATGTTCTTTTCAATGTGACTCAGCCTTGAAAACAGAGCTCATATTTATTCATAAATACTACCAAGGACTACCCTGCAGCCGACAAAGTTTAAATCAACGGTAAATCTTTTCAGCACAATCAAATCAGTGCTTCTACTCCTTTTTTCGTGACTATAAACTTCCATAAGTTTCAGTCAGTTTAAGATAAAAGAGGCGAAACAAGGAGTTCTGAAAAAAATCCCTGATCACCTGAACCAAATCTTATTTAATGAGGAAAAGTAAGCAAATGAAGGTTTCTCCACCAAATATTGATATCCGAACTCTTCCTAAGTTAAAACAGTACTGTGTTCTTTAAAACATGAATATGAACTTTGTCTTTGCATTATATAACATCTGAAAACATTGCATCTTTTTTAATCCTAGCCATTTGTCATGTTCTGCACATAAATGCTCTAAATATTTTTATTTAGAATTTGAGAAAAATGTTGTCAGTAGTTTCAAGAGTAAAACAAAAATATTAATTTTACTCAAACAAATACCCAAAAATAGTAAAATCAGAGAAACTGATCATTTTGCAGCGGTCTTTTCCAGAGCTTTACATATTTGGTTTAGAGATGTTTTCAATATTTGTTGATTAATCAATTACTGTCTATTATAAAAGTAACTGTCCACAACTATACTGGTAATTGATAATTGGATTGAGTGACATAGTTACAAAAACATGTACTGTATTTTCTGGATTACACGTCTCGGTTTTTTGCATAGTCTGGCTAGGGGAGCGACAAATATACCTGAGCGACAAATATATTAAAATATTTTGAGCATTGGGTGTTTGTCACACTGACAGCCACTAGATGCCGCTCTAGGCTTGTGTACCTGCATCGGCCGCATCTGTATTACTGACAATTTAAAATGTAGACATTACCGGTAACAACCATACCTGCCATCAGCTTAACACCGAACGTGTGCCGTCACTTCCCCGGTGAGGCGGGAGGCGAGCTGCAAGCTCTCGCTTCTGGCGTCAAGCGCATGGCCGCCCGACCGGCCGAGTGCTTGAGAGTGACTAATACACGTTTTTTTCTTTTTCATTATGCATTTTTTGCTTCATGCGACTAACATTCCGGAGCGACATGTCACCCAGAAAATATGATACTTTTTCTGATCCCACTCTCTTAGTCTTGAGCAAAATCCTGGGCTGTTTACCAGTTTTCTAATGTCTTACACACAAAGTGATTATGTGATTACTGGATTTTCCAGACCATAAGGCACACTTAAAATACTTTAATTTTCTCAAAAATCGACAGTGCACCTTAAAATGCGGTGCGCCTTATGTGTGGATTAATTCTGGTTTGTGCGTACTGACCTCGAACTGATTTTACCGTATGTGGTACACGGTGCTAAAAAATCTGTCAAAATGTTTTAGTATGGCTTTGGTAAGTTACGAAGCCACACCGCTTGTAGGAGCATCACGGTAATCAGGAGCCTCGCGGAGTGATACGTACTTTGCCCTATGTATCACTCCGCGAGTGACAAGAGCTGTGACACTAAAAAGGTACGCACAGTACGTATGCCCACCGGTACGAAGCGACACAGAAACACGCCCACGAAGCCGACGCCAAACCCAAGGCCACCAGCCATTCAGCAAAACACGGGAACTGAGCAGCCACGAGAGAACCCAACACCAATAAATCAATGGCATGGAAGCAGAGGAAGCAAGAAGATGACCTGCGCCAACCTGGAGCCCACCACCACTCGGGGCGGACCAACCAAAGACCTCCAACCGCCAGGCACCGGCACCAATAGGCCGTCCAAAGCCAAACCGCAAGCCGCGTGGGAGCACAGGACAACAGAAGGCAAACACACACCCACCAAGTCAGGGAGGCAACGCCGGGCGAGCCACGCCACCAGCCGCCAGTGGACTGTGGAGGCACCCATCCCTAGTGCCGTCCGAGCCCCCATGAAAGCCGGAACCACCACCAAACAGCGAAGCAACAGCAAGGAGACCAACCCGGACAATGACGAGAAGGCTCCGGACCCGCCCGATGCCAAAACCGCCCAACTGCCAAACCCAGACACCAAAGACAAGGAACCCGATGGACCCGCAGGAGAGAAATGAACCCAAAAAGTGAGTGTATTGTTTTGTATTTTATGTGTTACAGCTGAACAATGTTGAGAGTTATTGTGAATGAGTTGAATAGAGTTTGACTTATCTAACTTTTTCGTCGCTTAATGCACCTTATAATCCGGTGGGCCTTATGTATGGAAAAAAAATCATAAATAGATAATTTATTGATGTTGCACCTTATAATCCGATGCGCCTTATGGTCCGAAAAATACGGTGTTAGAAAAAAACAATGACGAATGAATGAATGAATAAGTAATCAACAATGAAAATAACTATTTGTAGCAGCTCTAATTCAGATTAATATATTTGGTGATTTGTGATGTGTATGTGACATGCAAATTTCAAATGCAGTTTGCATACATGTATTAAATGAAGCATGGCCAAACCCATCTACTCAAAGTATTAATACTAAATATATTACACTGCCGTGTATCTACAGAGAAATAAACCACCGTAGTCACGGGCTCTTTGTCATGCTACAGATACGTAGATAAGCACACAGAAAGCCCCTCTAAAAAAATCAGTAGTTCCTTGTCTGAAAAGACTATCAAAGTGATGAAAATATTTGAAACATATGTGTTAGATTGTTAGATTATGAAACTGTGAGCCTTATAAATTAATGGCATTTTAATGAATGGCAAAAAAAAGCCAGATTTCAGACTCATTTCTATCAGGTTAGACACATATAACCACTAACAATAGAAAAAACATAACCTGCTTGGCAGAGGTGATGTGCTAAATTTTAGTTTTTAAAATGCTTTTCATGACTTAATTATGCTAATCGCACAAATTTCCCAACATGTGGTTGTTCACAACCAAAGCCTATGAGTAATATTTCACTCATAAAAATTTAGGAAACACCATTACTGTGACTATTAATTTTATTTGTAAACTATTTTCTGTGAACTCAAAACAAAATCAGAACAACCTCATAAAAGTTTATAGGAAACAACATTTGTGGGTCCAAGAAATTTCCACCGGAGGAGAATTCATGTGAAAAGGTGCAAAAGAACAAACAGATCAGAGTAGTGTTAAAGAAAACAATGTCCCTCTTCATCACATCACCTCCAGCAGCCTTTGTGAAAGTACAGCATGCTGTCTAAACATCTGTCCTTAAGGTTATGGTCAGACGGGAGCTTTTCCTCTGCTGACTGACATGCTTGTCTTTGCCCTGTCAGTGTAGAATAGCTGGAAATGTGAAAGCAGGACTCTCTCCTATACCTCTCCTTCACACCGAGCAACACGCCGCGGCCCCTCGGTCCCTCCAACCTGCCTCCAGGTCCTATAATCTTTTTACAATGTGTTGAAACAGAGCAATAAATCTGTTAGCTTACAATCTAATTTCCCTGGCCTTTTCCAGAAATCCTCATAAACTTTTGGCGCCCCCATTAACGGCCCTATTGAATCAGAGCGCTTAATCTGCTTCCAGGTGAGGGGTCAGAAAATGAATGCTTTGAGATCCATCACGCTGACGGGAGCAGAGAAAACTGGGCGAGGGAGAGCGCTAGAGAAAAGGGCAGCGTCTCTTCCCCATAGGTCAATAGCAGCCAAGAGAGTCAGTCATTCACTTTTTCCCTCACTGCCGCTCTCATTTTCCATTTAATATGGACATCCAATTAATGCGAGCATGTCTGGGGTGGCTTGGATCCCGGTGAATTATGGCCCATCATCCCCCCAGTTATGGCTTCGTAAGGAAGGGGAGAGGACAAGTGAGAGAAAGGAGGAGACAAGAGCATGAAGAGGAAATAAGAGAGGAAGAAGTGGAAAATGAAAAGAGAGGACAAGAGAGGAGGGACAAATAAAAGAAATGTAAGGAGGCAAACAAAAACAAGGAAAGGAAGAGAAGTGAAATGAAGTGAAAAGGAAAAAGAACTGACAGCAAATGTAAGAAAGGGGTTAAAGGAAGGACATGAGGAAAGAGCAAGGGTTAAGAAAGAAGAGAGCAAGGTCATGTGAGAAGTGGTGAAGGAAAGGCAACAAGAAGAAAGAAGGAAAAGCATGTAAAGTATTGAAACTGAAAGTTGTGTAGGAAAGTACTGACAAAGTGGTGTATAACAAAGTAATAAGTAGTTAGTAGAAAACAGTGGCTAGAAAAAGTAGCGTAAAGAATATAGTGGAAAGGGAGCAGTGTAAAGAAAAGTATTGTAAAGGAAAGTGGTGCAAAGGAGACTAGTGTAAAGGAAGTAATGTAATGAAACGTAGTGTAAAGGAAGTAATGTAATGAAACGTAGTGTAAAGGAAATAATGTAACTGAAGTAGGGTAAAGGAGAGCGCTGTAAAGGAATGTAGTGTATAAATAGTGTATAGTGCATAGGCGAGCAGTGAGTAGGAAAGCAGAGCAAAGGAGATCAGTAAAGAAAAGTAGTGACTATGGATGCAGTGAAATGGAAAATAAATTTAAGTAAAGTAGTGTCAAGGAAAGTAGTGTAAGGGAAAGGAAAGGAAACCAGGTGAAATTAATACAAGTGGCAAAAATTAAAGGAAAAAATAGTAGCAAAATGCTGCTATTCTAAATAAGTAGAGAAGGAGAGGAAACAAAACAAGGAGAGGAGAGATAGAAGTAAAGGAAAGTGAAGCTGACGTGAGAGCAAAAAATGCGGAAAGGGGAGAGAAACAGGCTGAGCAGAGGAAATGATAAAGAAAGCTAAAATAGGAGAATGGCCATGCAAGAATTAGAGATAACTGATTGGTTGGTGGGGCAGAAATGGCTGTGTGTGATTGGCTGCTGGGAGGGGGCCAGATTAGATTCCAAAGGGAAGTGACAGACACCTGGGCTGTGTGTGTGTTCTCTCGTTTAAGTGTGTGTGTATCCAAACAGTATTACACCAGGGCCTGTGATATTAAACCTGGACAGCAGCACCTTATTGTCGCTGCAACAGGGATTTGTCATTGTACCTCATTATCCAATTAACACCATGTGGGCCCGCGGCCAAACACACACACACACACACACACACGCACTCACTGGACCTTGTTGTGTGTTTCAGTGTGTTAATATATGGTTTTCAACAAAGTTAAAATAGAAAATGTTGGAGGGAAACTTTTAGCTCTGCTCCCAGCTGCTAATACATAAAACTTAAAATTCATGATGGAGACCACACTCCTGGTTATTAGACTCTTAATTATTTTAAAGCCAGTTAGTTGTTATTGGGTGTAATGTACAGAGCCCAAAAAGAGTCTAGGAGAAGTCAGGATGAAAAAATAAATTCAGATTTATCATCTGGAATACATTCCACAAGTTATGGTTTTACTTTGAATGCGCTACAGTCATTTTCATTACAGACAATGTGGTTATAGCTGACTCAGTTTTGCACAAGTCAAATTGAATGTGATCTTTGGTTTTTATTGAAGCTCTTCATATGCGTGATACACAATCACACACAGGCCATTTTTTTGCATTGTGAGATCATCTATGTCATTAGATCAACATTTTTGCTCTATAATGACTGCAGTCATTCATTAAATACAACAAAACTGAGTTTTCTTAAAGTCCCTTAACATAGGTTGCAGTAGTTCTGACATGGTCAACAAAAACATATTTCATATTTTCCTAATCTAAATGTGCTATTTTAACAATATTTAGATATATTTGGAAACAATACTTTCCCTTTTTCTTGTGAAATAAAATATTATATCATTTTGGCACATTTGTAATCAAATCTAGCCACATTATAGATTTCAAATCTGGATAAATCCATCAGGTTTGACCATTTTTAAGCTGTAAACAGTGACCACAAACTGTCACCTCTAAAAACCTCTGTCCTGAACTTCACACACAGGGTTCAAAGTGAATGCAATGAAAACTTGAGAAAAGAAAATGAATGAAAAGAAAACAAACTAATAAAGAGCATATCAAAACATGGCTCATCCTACTATCCCCCAGATTTGGAAACATTTCAAGCTAAATGAAAAAAATGTGCATTTCATTAAATGCTAATATGTGAGAGGAGCTCTGCAGAGGCTCTCTGCTTCACAAACAGGCCTTTTTTTGAATTTGATCAAAAATGTTGCAAGGGTATGGGAAGTATTCCAGTGCAGAGCCCTCTAAATCCGGATGTCAGATTTGTCTTATTAAAACTCAGAGACAGGCTGAGGACAGAGTTGGGACAGGCTGGAGTCAGTCAGAATACCAGATACGCCAAGCAGAAATGATATGATGACATATAAAGACATTTACGGATTAAACACACATCCAAAATTTCTCCTCGCTCCTTTATTTGGTTTTGGGCAAAATCAAATAAAGACAAAACGGTTTTGCCCCAAAGCAAGAAATTTGCAAAAAGGCAACAAGATGATATTGAATAAAGCTTCCTCACTGATAAGAGACACATACTACACAAACTTCTCACTAGTCAGCTTTGGCTGCTTCTGTTTTATTTTTTGTGGCTTTTTTCTCTTTATTAGATTCTGATGATGACAGAGATACAGGCAGACAGGAAATAAGGTAGAGAGATGCATCTTGTGATGTTATCTTTCTTTTTGGCGTGAAGAATAAAGACAATACTGGGGCTGAAGAAAGGCTCAGCCTGCAAATGGACACAGTCACTGTATGTTAAACACGTGTGTCCAATGGAAATGCTAATGTAACACAACAACTATAACAATTATCAACAAGAAAAGGCTCACCTACTCACTTACGATGTTATATTTTCCTTTGCAAAAGAAAGGATTTAACAAAAGTAGAGACAGGCGAAACGATCGGAGCACAACCCAGCCAAACCTGTAGCACGAGAATCTGCTAGAATCTGACAGAACAAAAGATTGTGTAGAAGAGTCATAACAGATAACTGTGGACATAAACCTTGATCATTAACTTAATTTAGACTCACAGCTAATTAAGATTAAAACTGTCAATGACCTTTGACTCTTTAAAGTTATAAACTATTCCAGATGAGCTCTTAGGTGTAAACGCTCTACAATAAAGGCCTGTCACAATATCCAATTAATTAATTTAGCGAGTCAAGGAAAATGTCATGGTAATTTTCCTAACCACAATATATCACCTCAATGAAGATGTGCTTATTTACATGAGAAAAAACTACACTGACAACATGTTACAGGCTGTGCTGCAGCTCCCTCTCTTCCACTCTTGTGTCCTGTCTTATGATTGACAGATAGGAGTCAAAAACCTGGAAAAGCATGTCACAGGCACTTTAGGTTAACTGGCTCCCCTTGTTCAGTCGACTTAAAGCTAAAATAATTCCACATGTGCAATGTAGAGTTTGGCTTTGAAACCAGCTCCATTTTTTGGAAAATATTAAAATTATCGTGTTTTTAAACCATGGTTTTGATATCGTTGACTGCAGTATATGTGAATTTCCCCACTGTGGGACTAATAAAGACTTATCTTATCTTATATCAAATGACAAAAAAAGTTATTGTGACTGGCTTGGTGATACATATGCCAACAACAACAAAATATGGAGTACTTTTCAGGTAAAATTCAAGATAACCAGTGAGAAGAAAGGTTGCTTTTGTTTCACACAGTTTTCAAAGATTCTATGAAATCACAGGACACGCACAAAGTATAGTCAGTGTAATCAGTGAGTGTCTATATGTTATATTGCAAGATGTGTGATGCAAAGTACGGCACATTAAGTCAAATGCAACATGCTACAACTTCTTTTGCTGCTTGATACAACATGAAAACTCACAAAGGTCTCATTTTGCTTCTAAACTAAAAGGTGTTTTATATAGGATCATCTTGTACAGGTGGCCTTGTTGAGTTTGTCCCTACAGAGAAAAACGAGGTTCTGCATGCACAGTGAAGCACCAACCACACTCATTCTTTATCAGTCTGTCAATCAAAGCAGGTCCTGCTCCTTCTAGTCATTAACCATAAACTGAATATGAGCGTGGAACAGAGGAAAAGAAAGAAAAAGAGAGGCTTTGTGTGTCATGGGTTTATTTTGGTATTAGAAACACTGGTATTAACTAAAAGCAGGTACATTGTTGTTAGTAACTTCCTGGTAAGTCACGTAATTCACACTCAGAATGTCTTATTTTTCCATACACATTACAAAATCACCCCGAAATCTTCTAGAAAGTCACCAAAATAACTCTTTCCAAATTAAACACTTGAAATAAGATCTGGTTTTCCTTTAAAAACATGAAAGATAAAGAGTTACAATGTTTTTTTTTTAGTTTTAATAAAATCAAGGTCCCGGATTTTACATTACTCATGGCTAGAACAGATGTAACACTGGCTTTATTGCAAAAAAAACAAAACAAAAAAAAAAAAAGCAAAACCAGAATGACTGTATAAGATGATGTGGCCTTGGAACAATGTGTAAAGACTATGTGTGTCTGTGTGTGGTGTCAGTGTGTGTCTACACTGCATCGTAGCTATGTTTTTAAAGGCCCTAATGTTTCCTGACATCCTACAGTTAAAGTATCATAGAGGCAGAATGATCGCCCCTGGCTAGCTGGAAAGAGACTGCCTGGGGCCTTTCGCTCTGGGCAAGAGTGTGTGTCAGTGTGTGTTTGTGTGCGTGTGTGTGTACTGAAGCGGCCTTTCAACATGCAATATTCTATGTGTCATCAGCTTAAACAGCTAAACAGGGTGTTCGTGGCAGAGACAAGAAGAAGAGGAGGAGAAGGAAGGCGGAAAGGAGGGAGGGTGGGAGGAGGCAGAGAGGAAGAAAGCTGCAGCGTTAAAGCCTGGTTCTGCGCCGGACGCTTTTAATGAAGGAGGAAATAAAGACGAGGGATAGAGAAGCTGAAAAAAGAAGTGGGGAGGAAAATCCTCGTGTTAAGTCGACTCTTATTATGTCTTTATGTTTCCCTCGCTGTTTCCTTTGAGTTTGTGTGCCTGCAAAGTGTGCTGCGATCTCCATTAGCAGCGATGCCAGAGAGCTGCTTGTTGTCATTCCTGAAGTAATCAAGCGAATTTATAATATTCAGCACTGAATAATTCAAGTGTTTAAGGCTCAGAAGTTTGAGCAAATTGCTGCTTTTTCTGCCTCTGCTGCTGGTTAAGTGCAGAAGGCTGAGTAATGATGTGCACCGCTGGGCCTAAAAACAAGCTACTGCAGGCCTGGACTTAAGGTCTGATCTTTAATTATCAGCATTCCCCCTTAAGTCTCCTTTATAAGGCATGAGACCTCGTTTAAAGAGGGAATTTATGGCAGACCTGAGCTCAGTGGGTGCTGTTCTAGAGGTGATCACAACGTAATTACTGTTAAAAGATCACACTCTTAAATATTCCTAATGTCAGAAGCAGGAGCTTATACGGCTGTATTATCGGAGCAAAGCTGCTGTGATTTTTGGCCTGTAGTCGTCAGTGTGCAGGAGAGAGGGCGAGAGGAAAGGAGGGTCAGGGTACAGTAGTGTATAATGGTGTCTAGTGTGAGTCCACACAACAGATGAAGTCATTTCACACTCGTCTGTGAATGAAATGAGAGCCCAGTGATATCATCTCCCCTCGCGCTCGCTCTCTGCCAGCCAAGCTTTTGATCTTCCCGAGTGGCGCTGAAATGATCTTCTGTCCAAGTTTTTACAGCAAATCAGTGCCGGACAATTCTCTCCCTCTGTCCCCATTTTCTGTCTCGTTCTGAAAAGCCGCCTAGCCGAGAGTTCAAAGCTGGAACCCAGATGAGATGAGCACCACTCGCGAGGAATTACATTACTGCTTGACTGTCCCATGTGTCGGCACGAGCTACATCAGAAAGAGAATATTTTTGAGTCTTGAAGATGACCGTATAGTGCTCTAAAAGGCTGAGAAAGTGTTGCTGCAAAATCTAAAATTCCTGCTTTAACTTGCACTAACCTGTAGCCACCTGGATTCTGATCAGGACCAGGAATATTGAAAGTGAATTACTCTCATTATCATCAAAGCACTCACGCCATCTGCCCTCATTACTCATACAGAATTACTCATGCAGAAATAGAGGAAGAATGTGTTTTTTCTTGAAACAAAGATTAGGCATTTACCCTATTGTTCTGCTGTCAGGGTACAAGAAAACTACACAACTTGTGCACTTCACAAGTATAAGCCTCATGCAACAAATGATCATTTAGGTCATTTAGAACCAATGATTAGTTTTAAATTCCTGGTTTCTTACAGTACAACTTCTACGTATGTTTAATAGCATTGGAAGCACTTTCACGACACTGTACTCACCAAAGCACTCATTTTTCTTTACCATACACGTGATTTTCTTTTCAGCCACAACATGTGCCCTTCAGTTTGGGCCTTTGCCAGTTCCGAGTAATAACCTGTTTATAGAATTTACTCAGCCATGTCATACTTGTAGTCTGAACTCTGGCTTTGTTGTATTTTATATATACTGTAGTTTTAGTCACTGTAGGTATTTGATCGTGTGACTCCTCCTGGATTAAGTGTGACTAGGGCTTCATTTACACTACCAGTCTTAAGTCTGAACAAACCTGTCTTTCAGTGTTTTTTTCTTGATATTTATCATTTTCAACTTTGTACATTAGTACTGAAGATGACTGTGAATAAACACATATGGAATTATCAGACAAAAATGTAAACAACCCACAACATGTTTTATATTTTAGATTGTCTAAAGCAGCTCCATTTAGCTATGACGACAGCTTTGCACAACGATGGCATTCTCTCGTCCGATTCACCTGACGGTTTTCTCTTCACAGGTGTGCCTTGGCAGGAGTTACAGTAAGTTGTGCAATTTCTTGCCTTCTTAATCTGCTTTAGGTCATCAGTTGTCTTGTGCAGAGGATGGGTGGGTACAGAGTTAATAGCCCTATTAATGCTAGTACAACTATGGTACAAATCCATATTATGGCAAAACACACTTCAATAAAGAGAAAGATAGTCCATAATTACGTTTATAAAATGAAGACAATCAGTCTAAGAATCTCAAACACTTTCAATGAGCCCCCTGTGGTGTTCTGCAAATACAGACAGTTAACATCAAACAGGAGATTCAGGGTTCTGTGATGAAATCAGGTCAGAACGAAGCACAGCTTTACTCACCAGTCAGTTCTGAATCTGAATATGGAGCTTAAGCCCAGATCTAGACCATGTCTTGAGTGTTAACTTGTGTTTGCACTGGTTTGTTGAATGAAGGTTAAATGTATGTTTTGTCCAGTCATCATTTTTTTATTCCTTTTTTGTCAGTTTTGTGGTGTGGCAAAAGAGCTTCTGTGACTTATAAAGAATTTCAGACTTGATCTGACAAAGGCTTATGTTATTTTTTAAGTACAGTTTGAAAACTGCCTTGTGAATCTGATGAGAGAATAACATGAGTGTGCAAAGCTGTCGTCAAAGCAAAAAGTGGCTCCTTTGGATATTTTGAAATATAATGTTCTGGATTGGTTAACTTTTTTTGTATACTACATAATTCTGTGTATGTTCTGTCACAGTTTGGATGTCTTCAGTATTACCGTATTTTCCGCACTATACGGAGCACCGGATTATAAGGCGCACCCCCCAAAAATGTCATTTTGAATTTTGTTTTTATAATCAGGTGCGCCTTATAGTGCGGAAAATACGGTGATGAAAAAGCACTGCACTGAAGGCAAACGTGTGTCCAAACTTTTGACTGCACAAAATCTTCCACCATTTGTCATTTTGCCAAAAATACCAAAATATTTCTCAGCTACCTCCATGGCTCTGAATGAAAATGAATACAGTATTCCCCTAACATGGACTTTTACATGTAGTCATGCATTTCAGTCTTGAAAAGCTCAGAGTTCCAACATTTGTGCAAAACCTGTTGACATCCAAGTTTTTCAGAATGTGTTTCTCCTTCCAAACAGAAATGCGAGCCTTTCCACTCACCACACATCTCTACAAAAGCCCGTCACTTTGAGCGAATCTTAAATTGCAAAAATCCCATCGAGAAGCATGTCCTGAATGCTGTACAAAAGTCCAAATAATACATTTAGAATCTATTATGTCTTAATCTGAAGTTGCTACATTGGAAGTGAGGGCTGAATTCCCTAGATTCAGCAATTATTTTGGCAAGTGCAAAAAGAAATTACAGCCAGGTTATATGAAACCCTGAAATTACTGTGATATTGTGTTAGAGCACGGCTTAAAATGATGAATGTAAGGCATGTATCAGCCATGACAAACAGTATTAACAGTACATACAGAGTATATTCTATAAATCAATAAGTTTAAAAAGCACCAACAAGCACACGCTGGTGTACAGTAGGTTGAAATGTGAATCCAGACAAACCCATTCCCTTTCCTCACACTATCGTTCAGTCTCACACACACACACGCTTCCTGTGTTCACATGGAGCGAAGCTACATGCAGGGAGGGAGAGTTGGGCCATGAATCATGACTATTATCATTAGGTTAAGCACCAACCAACCCCAAAGGCGTTGAAAACCTCTGTGGAGAAACGGCACTCCAAATGAGCCTGATTATTATTATTGTCCTCCAAATGAGAGTGATTAGTATTGATGTCTAAATGAACGCTGAGGTTATTATTGCCCTGATTATTATTATTATTATTATTGTGGCAGCATTATGAGGAGCAGGCAGCCTTGCTCATCTTCGCTTCATTCACTTTTAATTCCACAGGCTGCCACATGCTTTATGACACACGCTTGCATACAAATCTAATAAGTACAGTATGCACAGAGCAGTTACATGTACATGTAGTGGCATATATATATCTATATTTATATACATGTAGGTACATGCACATCCTCCTATGAGAGACAAACATGAAAACCTTAAACTATATTTACTAATGTATGAGCTCATAAAAAGTCATTAATGCATGCAAAGATACACACATACGCACTGAAATACACACACTAACCTGGAGGAGGGCTGCACACGACGAAGCAGCAGAAAAGTCTAATGAAGCAGATGGAGGCAATTCCCTCTTTTCCCTGAAACAGAATAAATAAATCATCATTACATCTGGACAGATAACTGATCTGAGGAACCAGCTGAAAGGAACGTCGCATATGTTAATTCAGTTAACATGATCGACGTGAGGGAGCCCGTCATCCCCACCGTGCTGTTTTAGGAGCTAATCGTTGCTGCTAATCGGTGAGTAAACACTGCTGATTTGATCTGTTCTTTGACTGTGAATGTAATGCTGTTTTGTAACTGTATGAATATAGTTGAAAAGTCTTACAAAGATGATTAAATACTGTTCAGTGTGTGCTGTTTTTTGCATATAGATGCTGAATTTGGGATAAGTATTAGGCCTGTCTGTGTACAATCTGTATAAATCTGTGACTGTGTGTTTGCCAATGTATGTGTGTGGTGTGTACTGTATGTGTGTGTCAAAACAGCTGTCAGATCACTTTGCTGATTGGCCAATGTGACAGGCATCAAAAAGTGCCGTGGGAGGAGAAAGGGGGAGGTGGGCTGCCCGGTTGTCAATCACTGCCAGTCACAAGTCCAGTTCAGCCGACATACTATCACCTGGGCCCACACACAAAGAAACACAAGCAAAAAATTTAAGCCTACAAACATAATCCATAAATCTCCATTTATAGTCTGCATATCACAACACACACTTTCACATTCACATCAACTTGTATTTTGTCCGCACACACTGCTCTTATTCACCATCATTCACACACAGACACACGCACACACAGTCGTCAGTCCGAACACAGACAGGCGTTCAGTTTGACAGAGTAATTATGACGTCCCACTCTGAAGGAGCCCTCGGCTGAAAGGTGAGAGTTATTGATCCCACACAGAAGAAATTTATCAATGTCCAAACGCTCAGCTCTGACAGGAACCCAATCCACTTAGAGCGCAATGTTCAAACTGTTCAGGCCGGCTCAGAAAACACACCTCTGTGGTTCAGAGGAGGGAAGGCAAGGTGGCAGGAATACCAAGGGATGAGTTAGATCATGCCAGAGGTCAACTTCCCATTGACTTACACTGTTTCCCAACAGTTATATGTGTTTTATTTAAGTGTACATATCTATACGGGTGAGTTTTACCTCAGTCTACCCAATCTAAGTGTCAGTTTGTGCAGTAATAAGATGAGACTGAGTCTTAGATGATGTAAATCTTGGAACCCTTTAATTTCTCAAGTTTTCCCAGCAAAAACAGGAACAAACTTTAAGCTCAAATCAGTATGGACATTTGTTGGATACAGAAAATATGTGCACAGTATTAACTAGGGCTGTCAAACAAGAAAATTTTTTAATCTGATTAATCACAGGGTCACTGTGAATTCATTTTGATTAATCATGATTAATACCCATTCATTGTTTTTCATTTTGTGGGAGCAAAAACCCTCATGACAGAAGGTGATACATGCACTTTACACATGTTTATTTAAACTAAACAGCGTTTACAGGAGGATCGAGATATTTAAATAGTTCGTGTGAGTCACTGAAGTCCAGTGTCTCCTGTCAGGACAGACGTCTTTATTTATTTTCAGTTTCATAGAGCCCCTGGATTTTTGTCATTATGATGCATCTTGAGATGCAATTTGTAAAACCTTCGTAAAGCCCATGTCGTCGCTGACATTAACTGGTCTGCTGTTTTTTTACAATCCATTGTGTCAGTCAGTTTGTCAGGGGTCGATTTACTGAAGCCCTCTAATAAGTGATCTGGTCCATCTTTAACTTTTTGCTCCGTTATTAAGATGTTACGGCAAATAATCCGACAAATGACTGCCGTGCTGGGGTTTGATAGGCGTGTTTGCGTCAGTCCACCTCAGATGAGCTCGGGTCCAGAGAAACCGGTGGCGTTTCTGGCTGTTGTTGGTATGTACAGTATGTCTTTCACTCTGCATGGTAGAGTTTTAACTTGTACTTGTACTTGTAGGTGTAGAGATGAACTGTGTTACAATGGTTTTCTGAAGTGTTTCTGAGCCCACGTGGTCATATCCTTTATACAAAGATGTGTTTTTTTAATGCAGTACTACCTGAGAGGTCAAAGTTCATGGACATTCAATGTTGGTTTTCAGCCTGTCTCCAGATCCTCTTTATCATTTGATGATATTCCAGACTGTAGATGAAGAAATCCCAAAATCCCTTTTAATCGTACATTTAGGTACATTGTTCTTAAACTGTTGGATTATTTGTTCACAAAGTGGTGAACCTCACCACATCCCTGTGAATGACTGAGACTTTTGAGGATGCTCCTTTTATATGCAATCATAACACTCAACTTTCCCAGTCGTTTGTTCCCCCACCCTAGCTTTTCTGGAACATGTTGCAGACATCAAATTCAAAATGAGTGAATATCTACAAAAAAAAAATCAATCAACGTCAACGTGAAATAGCTTGTCTTTGTTGCGTTTTCAATTGAATATAGGTTGAAAAGGCAAATCATTTTGTTCAGTTTTACTTTTCATTTTACACAATGTCCCAACTTCATTGGAATTGAGGTTTGTAAAAAATATGAATATATAACTGATTTAATCAGCGATTTCACTGATTTCACTCTGCAAGTCCTGCTGCCTTAATATTTTACAGCCTGCGTCTCATGGTCGTGTACTTCTCTGATGTGGCTCCTTCGGTTTTCGCAGCCTTTTTAACAGTAAACAGCAGCTGTTTCCTGTAAAAGAGTCTTAAAAAGCCATTGTGCACCAGCGGAGCATCACACGGACATGTTGAGGGAGTGGACTGGAGGTGTGTTTGACACCGCAAACACACAGATGGGTTTAGATCTTTACAAAGCAAATTCAACTGTTTTTCCCAACTTTAGGATCGGTTCTCAAAATGATTGTATTGTGTTGGGTCACCCTTTTGTGTAGTATTTTGTGCATTTTTAAAAGCAGTTTCTGGATTTTCTGTTGATTTTTTTACATGTAGTTGATTATTTTTACATTTATTATTTTTGCTAATTTATATATAGTTTTTTGTCATTGTGGTTTAATGTCATTTTGTTCATTGTATTATGTGTATTGTTCTTTTTTGTTTCTTTGGGTGATTACTTTGTACATGTGTCTTCATTTTTCATTTACTTCCTTATTTTGTCCATTTTGGTTTAATGCTGTGGTAGCTAGCACACATTTTTTTATATTTATTCAGGCAAAGGGCAGTTGCAGTTTTTCAATTTTTTCCTTATCTATATTTTAGATATAGAGAGATTTTTAATATTATTTTAAAGTTTCGAAGAAAGGTTCCTTCTTTGGACTTAGTTGAAGAAGTTCTTCTGCCTCAGGGCAATTTGACAAAAGTATTTACTGTGTTGGTTTTTGTGTGTGAGTACTTACACTCTTCTCAAGTGAAAGGCTTTTTGGTCCAGATGAAAGGTGTGTTGTTTTCATTGAAGGTGACATTTTTGTCTTTGTTGGTGTTGTTAGTTGTGTATCTCATGTCTGTCCGAGCTGTAGGGGGCTCACACAGGTAGAGGTGGTGACCCTTTGGTCGAGCAAGAACAGTTTCAGCACTTCACCCCTGTGGAACTTTTAAAGACCGACAAACTGTTTGATGTCAGATGATGGTGGTGCAGAGTGAACATGGAGACAAAAATGTCTTTCCGTTATTGTTCAGCACAGTTAAACATATGAAGTTCAGAGTCAGTGTTTGGATTGATGGATTGATCCTTCTAAGCTACTGTAAAAACAGGGTGGAGTCCATGGAAGCGTAAAATAAAAAAAGTTTATTTTACACAATTTTTTAGTCTCAGGTGATTATACCCTACTGAAAATATCATTACACATTTAAGGTCCTACACCAGGGGTTGGGAACCTTTGTAAAATTTTTAAATGTATTTTTACATATTTTTAAATGTATTTCTGTGAGAGCCATATAATATTTTTAAACTAAATGTAACTAAATGTGTGAATTTTAAGTAAAACCTACAATTTAAGAGTATAATAAGTCTGAATTTATTCTTTCTAATAATGTTGTGATACTGAAGCAAACCGATAACAAATAAAATACTTCTTACCATTAATGCGACTTCTGGTGTTGGATGCTTTTGCTAACGGCCTTATCGTCTGGTCGATACGCGGTGAGGTGAAGCTTCAGGCATTGAGGTTTTCATCCGTTAAACGTAATCTTGATGATTTTCAGATGTGAGAATGACTGCTCACATGGATATTTTGATGCAAATGTAGCATGGCGTGTGTCGAAGTATATTTGACCATTTCATCGATTAAATTTTATCGTTGCATATTAGACACAAAGTAAAACCTGTTCTGTCCACAAAGATGAATTCCTCTGTCCATTCATGCTGAAATGTACGATACACCTCATCTTTTTCTTTTCGCCATCTTCGTCATCAAAAGCATTTGCTCTGAATAAATTAGTTGACTATTCAATTGAAAGGAGGGAAATTTACTTCTTGACCTCACGACTCGTGTAGGCTCCCGCATTATCCAATAAAAATAGAGTTTTGGTGTCGGACGCTCCCATGTAGCCCGGAGGACAGCTGGGATTGGCTCCAGCCACCCGCCGCCCTGAACGTGAACGGTAGAAAATGAATGGATTAAAATTATTCATTAGTTATCGTGTTAAGAAAAGTCAGCTAAGATTTATCTGCGAGCCAGATGCAGTCATCAAAAGAGCCACATCTGGCTCGCGAGCTATTGGTTCCCGACCCCTGTCCTACACATTACACATGTGCAGTAGATGTAATGTGTCATCTTAATTCTGGAGATAACACACACACGCACACACACATATCAACAAATACCTTTTTTAAAAATCTGCATTTCATAGCTGAAAATGGCTCCACTTACCACTTCCAGTTTTAAAATCTTTCTGATCCTTCCCACATACGTAGATGAAGTCGTGTTGACTTGTCAAGAAAACAAAGCCTCTCACCGAAGATGTTCAGTCCACCTGTCATCCATCTGAACTTTGCCAACCCTCGCTCATTTATTTCTCTGTTCAAAACCACCAAACCCATATGGCAGCAATTTTGCATAACAGATCTGTTGCCTCAGTGAGTTAATCTCTTTGTTGATTTGAATCCAAATGAACACATTTAAACACCACAGAGACACAGCAACACAGGCCGCACAGTGACTCATTTTGTCATGAACTCTGGTAGATTTCGGAGGCTTCATGGTTTTAGTTCCGTGTCTCTGTGACGGCAAGAAAAACAACAAAAACATTTGAAATACAGCATGCACTTTGAAGCTTTTTCAGAAACATGTTTTTCTATTTTTTAAGTGTAAGAGCTCTGTGAAGGCTGTGGCCAGAAACACAATGACCCACTCACATTCTAAGCTTCCCTCACAAACTCCTGTCTTCATCCTAAACTTTGCAGGTGCATTGAAGCTCTGGACGAGTGGCCTCCAACACTCATCCTCCTGCCTGCTAAATGCTCTTTATTCTGCAGATTCACCAGCTAAGAAAAAAATGCTTTTTGTTACTGATTTGTGAATTGAACTGAGAACATGTACGGGTGAGATCCTTCAAACAGTTTCTTATAAGAGTCTCTAAAGACAAAAGCTTTGTGAAGGCTTGACAATGTCAGACGGTCACAGTCAAAGGACAAGAGGGAGAGGTAAAAGCTACTTTTGTTTTGGTAACATTCAGACGTACAGACAGAGACATGAATCACAAGTGCAGCACAGAGGTCAGTTTCTCCACTCACAGTAAGAGAAAATACTTTGGGATGCTCCTTCTGGTGCCACTTACCTCTACTTGATGTTGTCATAACATTTGTTGCTTGCAGACTGTGCTTTTGTCTTTGTAATCAGAGAACAGAGAGAAACATAATAAAAATTTTTTTTAAAGCTCCACAGAAGATGAGTAGTAAATAAGATCTGGGAGTATTGACAGATTTTACAATGAAAGAATGATGTGTGATAAGCAGACTGATGCGTTTCTTCCACGCCAGCAACAGCTACGTGACACTGGTGACTGATTGTCAGCGATGCGTCCCACTCTGCAGGGGAGACACAGCGGCCAAGAGGGCTGAGTGAGAGGACGTCACAGTAAATTACCCCCTTGCCCATTTTATCACTTTTAATGACAAAGTAATTTGCATCAAATCTGCTAAATCTGAGTTATGATCTCTATCAATGTTGGGTATGACCAAAAATGTACATTACACTGTATATTTTGGTGCTGCCCCCCCAAAATCAGTCATTTAAACATCTGTCAGGAAACTAAGGTCTGTGTCATTTCAACACAGCGTGAAAGCTATGTGGTCATCAAGACATGAAAAGCTACTAGACACTAATATAGAATAGTTATGGAAACATTGTGCTGGGTTGAAAATGACATACAGTATGATCACATATATGTCATGAGCTCTTTTCTTCCTTCCACCTATTTAGACGACTTTCATGATTTGGGACCAGAGTGGTCACGCACTCGGCTCAGGCCTGCACACTGTGCGCTTTGCAGGACGTATGCCAATACTACCATCAAGCTGAGTGTATTTAAGTCACAACAGTGGACAATGACCAGTTCAGTGAGGCTGATGTTGAAGTAGCTTAAAGTTGTGATACTGCTGCTGGCCTCTGGGGCACCGTTCTGTGGGCTCCAAGAAGCCCCGACTCCCATAGAGTTACACTCCACTTCTCTGGATTTTTTGTCATGAGTCATAATTGTCTCAGATGTTCTATTTAGACCCTCTAATAAATGATGTAGTTTATCTTTAACCTTTTGCTCCGTTATTAAGATATTTCAGCAAATGATTGGACAAATTACAGCTCTACCAGGAGTTGATTGACATTTAGCTGTTAACTTGACTCGCCACTGGAGACCTTTGGACTTTGTATTTATTGAATAGAGAATAGTTGTACCTGAGATAGACAGTGGAGATAGTTAGAGAGATAGAGATAATTGTGGTCCACACTGGTAAACACTGGACCACATCACCAATACTTGGTGATGTTTTAACACATCAGTAAACCAGTGGTTAGCATTAGTTTACCCATTAGCCCCCTGACATATTATGCTGCAGTAGCTCTACCACCATTCATCCCAATATGGTTGCATACTGTTTTTGGCTCCAAAATGTCATCCAGGAAGTGACAACCCGATTGGCCTCAAAATGGTTGTTCAGAAACTAATGTATGATATCACAGTCACTTTGTCAAAAAGATATACACTCTATGAGTCAAAATGTGTTGATGAACTGACGCCAAAGTGCCACAATCTTCATTGATGAAATGTAATTAATTAAGCAGGGATTGATTAACAATTTTAGAGCCGAATCATTCATGTACGTATACCCACATACTGTAATATACAGTGTTCATAGACAGTTCTGATTTGACAACCTTAGTAATGGAAAATACCTAGATATAGACGATTAAGCTTTTAAGGTCACCTACAACAGGTGACTCAGCATGAGGCATACCTCATTTCCAGAGTGTTAGTCCTTTCTCTGACTTTTACGACAGTGAGATCATGCCCTGTCACAGGCGTAAATCCGGGGTATTTATTAGCTGTGTGACAGTGCTTTGGCTCCAGGTAGAGATAGAGGTCTTCATTTCCGTACATGTTGCATAGATATGATGCAGCACGTCTCACAGCAGGGCTTATTTGGTCCAGCTTAAAGCATTACCACTGTTGTCCACCTGTGTTAGAGTATGACAGTATATGAAAAATGTATACTGTGTACAAAATTGACCTGGTATATACACTGCCTGGCCAAAAAAAAGTCACCACTAAAAAAAAAGGTCATACACTCTAATTCAGTAATTTGCTGAACCGCTTTGAGCTTTGATTACAGCACGTTTTCGCTGTGGCATTGTTTCAATAAGCTTCTGCAGTGTCACAAGATTTATTTCCATCCAGTGTTTTATTAATTTTTCACCAAAATCTTGCACTGATGATGGTAGAGTCTGACCGCTGCGCAAAGCCTCCTCCAGCACATCCCAAAGATTCTCAGTGGGGTTAAGGTCTGGACTCTGTGGAGGCCAATCCATGTGTGAAAATGATGT
>JAQQAE010000740.1:0-30019 GCA_029823295.1 Pseudamia nigra
TTTTATTTTGTTCATTTTTGTCTATCTTCAGCTTCAGCCTTGAATTATGAAGTGCCTTAAGATGATTGTGGATTATTATTGCCGCCGTACAAATATGAGTGAACTTAACATTTTGCTAATTTTTGAAATGTATCTCTTATTTCCAGTTTGTTTTGTTTCTTTTCAGTTTATTATGCAGAAGTTTTTTAAATTACGTTTTTGGTTCACGTTGTTTGTCTTTCATGTCATATCATATTCATTCATTTTCTTGACTATTTTGGTTGCATCTTTGTGATTATTGTATTCATCTTTTATTCTTTAGTTAATTTTCATCATTATTCTCCACCTATTTGAGCATTTCTTTTCACCTTCTTCATTTTTTTCTTTATTTACTTGATTTGTTCATTTTCTGTGTATTCTTTTAGTTATTTTTCATGTTGTCTTTTATTTTGTAGCTTTTTGTTCCTCCTCTTGAATATTTCCTTTATTTTCTTGATTATTTTGTTCATTTTCTGTGACATTTCTGCTCATTACATTGATCATTTTTGTTGATTCGCTTGGCTGTTGTCTTCATTTCTATACTTCTAGTAATTGTTATTTTGTTCATTTTCTTGTTTTCATTTTGTTTGTTATTGTGTAATTTTTATTTAATTTTTAAGGTTTTTGGTCTATGTCCTTGATTATTTGTTCATTTTTTTTGTTAAGTTTCATTTTTCCTCTTTTCATTTTGTAGATTTTAGTTTATTTGATTACCCTTTTCATTTTTAATATTGTTCATTTTTATGTTTTTTAAATAATTTCCTTGATTATTTTGTTCATATGCCTTTGTCTTTCATGTATTTTGTTTCTTATGTTCTTCAGTTTTCTTCACTTTCAGTGATCTACTGCTTGATTTGCTCAGTTTGATTTAATCAGAACAAGTTCAATATACAGTCGTATTAAAAAGTTTGGGCACCTACTGTACAACATCATGTTGCTGCAGACAGTGCCACCAGGCTGTGGGGCTGTGTGGCCAGTGCCGGTATTGGGAATCTTGTTAAAGTTAAGGGTTGCATGGATTCCACTCAATATCAGCAGATTCTTGAGAATAATGTTCAAGAAACAGTCACAAAATTGAAGTTATGCCAGGACTGGATATTTCAACAAAACGATGCAAGACATAGCTCAAAATCTACTCAGGCATCATGCAGAGGAACAAGTACAATGTTCTTGAATGTTCATCCCAGTGCCCAGACCTGAATATCATTGAAAATCTGTGGGGTGATTTGAAGCAGGCTTTCCATGCTCAACAACCATCAGTCCTAACTGAACTGGAGATGTTTTGTAAGGAGGAATGATCCAAAACATCATCCAGAATCCAGACACTCATTAGAGGCTATAGGAAGTGCCTACAGTCTGTTATTTTGCCAAAGAAGGCTCTACTAAATATTGATGTGATTTTTCTGTTGGGGTGCCCAAATTTATGCACCTGTCTAATTTTGTATTGATGCATATTGCACATTTTCTGTTCATCCAATAAACCTCATTTCACCGTTGAAACATTACTATGTCCATCAGTTATTTGTTAGATCAAAATGAAATCTCTGATCCAAACACCTTCTGATTTATAAATGAAAATAATAGAAATTGTCAGGTGTGCCCAAACTTTTTCATATGACTGTCTATCAATCTAGATGCTATTCTATTTTACATAACAAAATCTATACAAATGGTATGTCAGTTTTTGTGTTTTAGCCCCAAGGAGATGCCAAATGTCTCTTTTGGGTCTTGAGCTACAAATGTTTGAAAAACAATGCTTTAGACGTCACAGTTTACCAGCTGCCAAGTATGAATTACATCCTCCCACACAGTGACTTAAATATTTTTTTCTAAAGCAGTAGGTGTTGTAAAGATGCCCTGCAGGATGTTCCAGGTTCAGTATCAATGTCAGAACACATCTGTTGTGTATTTACAAAGGGCCGACGCAGTACATTGAGCTCATATGGAGGAAGGTGATATACAGTACGTACTTGTGCTAAATAAACAACAGGTCGCATTGTTCTGAGTTTCCAATTCTGGATTTATGGACTTGTCTGAAACAGGCCTGAAATTGATCACTTTGATCGATCACAAGCAGAGTAGTGAAGTTACTTATTGGGTAAACTGGCTCACACCACAAACAGTGTGATA
This sequence comes from Pseudamia nigra, assembly GCA_029823295.1. Lineage (NCBI taxonomy): Eukaryota > Metazoa > Chordata > Actinopteri > Kurtiformes > Apogonidae > Pseudamia > Pseudamia nigra. The sequence continues at coordinate 2,149 of JAQQAE010000740.1, forward strand.
TTCATGAAATATTCAGAAATTTGTAGCCAAAAGTAAAATGATACTCATCTCCCAAGAATAACATAAATCACATCCAAATAGTGAGCTACGAGCCCTTCACTGGAAGTGGGGAATGTTGGCGTTGTGTACTGGCAAACGACCTGTGCAGCGAGGAAATAATCTCCGCTGTAGCATGTCAGCAATATAGAGGTTATCCACCCCTCACACACTTATTGGAGATGGCTCTACAGTAAATTGGTTCATGTTTTGACTTCTTCACCCTTAACCCACTGTTAACAGTGGTTCATCTCCCTCCATTTACAACACTGCCATGGCAAAATTATGCTTCAGTTTCTCTGTATCACTGACAGATAAATTATGTAAATGATCATTAGGGATTTACTCCCTAACCTAAATGAAATGATCTCACTATGCTGCTGTTTTCTTTTTCATAGCCCTTCCGGTACTTCAAAATGGTTACTGCTATATGATTGTCTATTCAGTCTATTTACTGTAGGTTTTTTTGTAGACTGTGGTCTCTGACTAAGTGAATGCTGTATTTACAGTTTTAATATACTAGGGCATGTGTTTATTTGCTTTGAGTCTGATTATATAGACTAAGGCTCATCTTCTGTTGTTTGCAGTTCTACAATCAGTGCCTCATTAAGAAGCACCAGATTTTTAATTGAGCATACTGTATAGTGAGAAAACTTCAAAAAAACTGAGCTGATTAGCAACAAAGGAAGATGATTATGTGATAGAAAGTGTGTCTTTTTAAATGCACTTTTAGTCTGTCAGACAAATTTCCTGTAGTATGATAATAAGCAAATTCTCCATTTAGAAGCTTTAAGTGGATTTAATGTATGCAATGTGTAAAGTTTTTCAGCTCCGCTTGAAGTTAATATTACAAGCTATACCCAGCTAGTCCTCGGTTTATATCCTGTTTTCATTATATGAATCATTACATTATCAATTTGGTTGTAGTATTTGCTGGAATTGGATTCTATAGGGCTCATTAAGCCTTTCTTTTGCTGATATCATAGTGAACAACTGTGAATTTGTGTCATCCTGTTTGACAGACTAAGCTAAAGCTCATATACTGAGAAAGTGGCATAGCTTAGACTTCGGGAACCAGTTCTGTGAACGAACCTCTCATCCACCAATAAATGTCACCGTCTGTCCCAGCAAAAGAAATGTGTTGCAGTGACGAGGCAAGCGTGTCTCCCTGTGTGTGATTCATTAAGCCAGGAGTATGTGTTTCTGCACCTCTACTCATCTCACTGAGCCTTGATTAAATGAGAGAGGACACACACAGCCATCCAGAAAAGGTCAAGCAGTCCAGCCTGCATGTTAATTGTCTAATGCTGGCACAGAGTGGCTCCTGAGAAACAGCTCACACATCTGCACAAATTACCATCAATGTTGGTAAACATATAGTGAATAGTGCTGAAGGATGTGCCGCTTTGCAGACTGCGACCTGAAAATGGCCTTTCATTAGACGAGCAGTCAGTGAACATCATGAAGACCCTGTGGTCATGTACAGGGAAGTCAGTGAACTATACATGTCACACTTGCATTAATGTTGTAATGATTTATGATGAAGAATGAAAGAAGTACAAGTTCCTTGAGAATCAGTGTGTACAATGAGATAATTTTATTCTATCAATTCTCATGAGTTCCCGTGCCTGTGGCAAATTAAGTGAATCTCTGGGGCTTAATTAGCAGGAATAAATCTGTGATTAACATATCAGGATATCAGACACATTGTTTGTATGTTATTATGTTTGTGAAATAATAATGCAATAATAATTCATGTGAAATTGCTGAATATGTCATTTGTCCAAAGAGGTTTTTTCAGTTTTAATTATATCAGTAACACTTGTACCTAGACACACTTGTTGTAGTTTCTGTATAATAATGATGATTGGCTCTCGCTCTAGTGTAATATTACTTGTTGTTTCCAGGTAACAATTCAGAGCAGTATACGTGTAATTTCTACACCACAGACATTTGTGACTGTTGAAAGACTGCAGGAAATCAAATGTCAAAACATGTAAAATGTACAAAATTCCAAAAACATTGGGGTGCTTTTAATATGTTAGTGTCAAGTCTGTTCAATTTGCATTTTTCCTTTTAGCAGTTTAAACCAGTCAACTGTTATTTAGAAAGTCACGATGACATCAACATGCATGGCAGAATTTGAGTTGCTTGGAGTGAAAATGAGCCGGACAGAAAACGCTACTCAGAAATAATACATACCATAAGAGTGAATTATTTTGAGAGAGCTTAATATTTTCTCGAGTTTGTCTATCATAAAAACAAAACCACTAAGCAATTTTCATTATGGACCTCAACAATAATTTTATGAATGATGAACTCTTGTAAGAAAAAACATTTTGTGTGACAGAAAAAGATTAAAGGTTAATAGTAGTGTCAGCAAATATTTCTCTCTATGGCACAGTGTCCTTCAGAAATTGGTTTGAGGGAAACCTTGCTGCAGTTAAAATATGTGACGTAATGATGAAACAAGGGGTCAGCTTCCTTTTTTTGTCTGTTCATTGGCTTTAAACGCTCCCTGCTTAATGGTTGCCTTTTAGAGGCTCAGTGGGGAGTGGGGATGTGCCAGTGGTGACTCCTGCTCAGCCGTCTTTCAGTATGTTATTTATGCACCCTTTTCCTCTGCCAGCCTGAGGGAGGCAGAACTGTTACTTTGTGCCAAGTGAAGGAGGGCCAAGTGTCGTCTGGAATCTAGTTCATTGTCCCTCCCTCTCCAAAAGGGAAAGCTTTTGGGATGTGAAGCCGAGCATCGTCAGCTGCTGCAGGCGTCATAGTGTGGAGGCAACTGAAGCATTTGCCCATATCACCATGGAGACAGTAGTACGCAGCAGTTTAGAGGAAGAGGAGGCAAATCCCATCTCCTCCCTCTTCTCTTTTTTAAGTTATATTAAAACCATGTGCTCAGGAGTCCACGCTCAAGGCTTTTCTATCTGTATAAAAGTGAGTCACAGAGCTGACACACACATGCACTTTTGAGACTGGGTCTCATGCATATTGAATATACCATCGCCCATGCATTTCCCAAAACACAATATGCACTCAAACTATAACACAAAAATGACTGGAGGACTCCAAACTGTGGGATGCCAGAGTAGTCATTCTACCAAGGAACATATAACATGATAAACAGGGCAGCTACTGTATCTCAATTGCATAAGAAAACTTTCAGCATTAGACAATGATAAACTACAGGCTCCACAGATTCTGTGGTGAAAGTCCGTGGGGATACACTGAAAGAAAAAAAACTATTAAATATGAAATGAAAAGGAAATGATCAGAGACAGTCGATAGAACCTTTATAATGGATGACAAAATATCAGGGATTAACCTCAGTAAAAACCTTACACATCAGGGTCCAGCAGTTACAGAACTGTTATATCATTAAAAAATATTTTTGAATGTTTTATGATCTTACTAATCAAGTTTTAGAGAGTCTTACCACTGTCGCTGTTGTCGTCTACCAGGATGATCTCTTTGAGCAGATGTGCTGGTGTGTGGTTAACCACACTGTGGACGGAGCGCAGGATCACAGACAGGGCCTCGTTGACAAAGATGAAGACCACAGAAATCTGAGGAAGGTCCTCTGGATATGTCAGCTGCTTACACCTGGAAAGATTAGAATAACATTATTTGTGCTTTGTGAAATCGCTTGTGGAGTTTGTCATTGTTTTTCTACTGTGAAATGAATGTGAAAAAGCACATACTTTGTGTAAGTGATGTAAGTATATTATTATTACTTGTTTTGCTAATAGATTTCTAAAGCTTCCTTAATGAAAACTCCTTTAGAACCTTTTAATCACCCCTGGAGCTCCCTTGAGGATCCTTGATTCCTATTTTGAGATTCCTCGAGGACCCTCAACCCGCTAACAATATAAATCTATTTGACATTTGGTAAGTGGAGAAACACAGGTGTAGCAAATAAAATTAACATTCCCTCAGTTGCATTTAGTTGTGCCAGTCACCATGTGCGATATCAGGGCCCTGGAATTGGCACACCTGCACTAACTGGAACACAGACATTTGCTGCACCTGTTTGGCAAATCAAAATTGTAACCGTTATACATATCTGTTAGAAGGACATGATGAGAAATGTTGGATGATTTTTCACATAAAAACTGAATCACACTTAGTGTCACACTGCGGGTGTTTTCCCACTGTGCTAGCAGCCTTATGTTTCTATCCAACAAAAAAGGGATGTGTCCTGAATCATTCTTTCCTCTGTGCAAAAAATAGCACTCTTCTACGATTTCATTTGATGGTCTGCTTCCATCTTACAGTGTAAAAGCAGACCTGGATGTTCTCCACTGTACTGTGACTACTGCTGCTGCAGAGCTGTGGGACTAAAGCTACGCATGTGTTGAACTCAAAAGTACATTCCTCCAAAGAGAATGAATGAATGTATTTTTTGCTTGGTTTTGACAGGTTCAGGTAGCATACGGTACACATCCCATTATTAAAAAGCACAATGCTTTTATGGCAAATATATTTTGGAGGAAATATTATACTTAATGTAAGCCTGTTATTAAAATAATGCTCAATACAAAATCTACTCGCAAAGTGTAATTAACACAAGATGTGAATATATTTCCAAGATGTAGGACATATAAAACTGATTTACATTGTTTGACATTCAAGCAATTAGAACTCATAGCAATGATTACATAGTATTATCACTGCTGTATTTAATGCAGCATAAATGCCTTGAGTGAAAAGAGTTAGATGGTTAAAAAAAAAAGATAAAAGGGAAGCATTTACTGGGTACATCTGATCCATTAACTGTATCCGGGCTTCCTTCACTTTCATCTCAGTCCCTCCTACTGAGGATGTGAGGAGAGTAACAGACACAGTATTTGAAGAGTGAGGATGCGAGGGAACGTGAAGAGAAATGAAACTGTTCCTTTGAGGCATCTTCTGAGGTGACAGATGTTTCTGATAACAACACAGCTGCATCACCTGTCACACTGTATGCGTCTGAGTTTAGACTTGTACATACACACACTGCCTGATTCATTCATTCAAGGACCCTCAGTTATCAGTGCTGATGCATTTGTGTGTGTTTTAAGTCTTTCTAAGCACTAAACAGTTTAATACACATCTGCATGTGTATTAAAAACCACATTCTGTACTAATGCTGAGAACATGCAGATCAGCCAAATCAGTGTGTAAACACACTCCACTGCACAGATTTGTACTGGCAACAGTGCATTTTCAATTTAATAAAAAAAATTAGATGCAGGTTGTTGATTTGAAATTCAATATTTGATCATTCTATGATTAGAATGCCTTATGATCTTTTGCAGTCTGGAGATAATTTTATTTGATGAAGTGTAAATTCTATTTACCACAGAGTAAAGTCTTTTATGGTTGTTTTTTCAACCAGCCTTTGTATCTGCTATTTTTTAGCTGGGTGATGAATCAGAAAATAGATTTGTTTCTAGGCCCGTATAATATGACAAAACTCTGTAATGTGCAATAACACAGAAACAAACCCATCACAGCCACCAAACTGATACCAAGTAATCTCAGAGAAACTGAAGCTTCCCAGAGGCTCCATCTGGCCAAATGGTATGAATGTATCACACATGTACTGTATCTAGGTCTAATAAGGAAGTAACATCTTCTTCTCTTCCTTACCATCAATGACTGTGTTTACACTGACTGTAGTGTTCCAGTTTTGATGATAACACAAATAGCCAAGCTTCTCTACACATCATCATATCCTGGGCACGCCGATTAGCCATAACCCAATGACCAACTGACAGATGAAGTGATAATAATGTTGATTATCTTGCAACAGTGACACCTGTGAGTGGGCAGGATATATTTGGCAGCAAATGAACAATTAGTCCTGATGTGTTGGAAGCAGCAAAATGGGTAATGTAAGGATCTAAGTGACTTTGATAAATTGTGGTGGCAGACAACTGGGTCAGAGGATCTCCAGGACTCCAAGTCTTCTGGGTGCCTGCAGTAGTTGGTGCACACCACGCTTAGTCTAAGGAAGGACAAGTGGATCTCATTGTAGCAGAGCGTCCTCCTAAACTTAGGCCATCTTACTGGTTCGCTCTCTTTCTCCATTGACCACAACATGCACTCAACAGTTTATACCTTTTCTACAGCTATGACTGGACTCTTGTTGTTGCCACTTATACTGATTCATTTACCTATGCCATTGTACATACTCACTGTTTGTCACTGTGCCATTCAGTCCTATTTTGTTACTCCCACTATTTGTGAGAGTTTGTCAAATTTCCCTCATTTCAGTAAGACACAGTCAAAACATGCTGGTGCTTTGAAGTAACAGTAACAGTGTTGACTGGGCAGAAACACTTAGCTGATTCCTGTGTCAACTGTGAACACACACAGACAGCAACTTGTGAATCTTTCTGCAACACTCCAACTGGGCCCTGAACGCAACAGCTGACAAACACTTTTGCTTCTGCCTTTGTTTCTCCATGTTTTCGCATATCTTCTTCAACATCATCATCATCATTGCAAAGGGATAATGAGGTGACTATAACAGTTGTTGTGGATGAATTATTTAGAGATTCCAGCAGTAATAAATCACTTTAAATTCTGTTGTGTACTGGAATATAAAACTGGTGTTAATCAAGTACAATGCAAACTAATTGATAAGATCCATTTTGTTTCATAAAATCCTGCTGAAAGCTTCCTCAATATCAGTGACACACATATAACACTGGCTCTGTAACTGTTGAGACATTCCTTAATCTTGACAAAAGTACAGTGCCTGCGAAAAGCATTGATATACAATGCTGAAAATAACAAAAATTTAAACCTAGGTGTAACAGATATACCAAAAGTTGGCCATTTTATCCGTTTCTTGTGCACAGTTTATTTTTAGATATTAAACTCAAAATTGTACGATGAAAGTCTAAATTCTGGTGTGGCAAAGCTACCTTGAACATGTTTGTTCAAAGGCAGCATGTTTGTTGCTCTTTCACTCTTGCTGTGAGCCATCTGAACTCAACTGGAGCTCAGCACCCTGATACCCTGGTGAACTTGGATGTCAGCTTGAGCCAGCAGTACCCACAGGGTCATGCCGCAGGGTGACGGCCACACAGCAGATGGATCGCAGCATGGTGCTAAAGTTACACCTTACCATCGCCACTCACTGGAACCCTCCATGCTGCAGTCGCTAGATGTGGTGTATGTGTGGTGGGCATGTGTTAGCAGGTTCTCACCTTTCAACAATGAGAACTGGCAAGAGAGAAACTAGCAATTATGTCGGACGACACAGCAGATGGCATATTATTCACTGACAAAATCGTATAGTAAGTGCTTTGCATGTTAAATTGAAAGTAAAAGGTATTGCTGAAATATTTGTATTTATACTCATCTTTCCCAGAGATAGTCAGGATCCAAAATAGAACATGGAACATTTTTTAGTGAGTCACTCATTTGATCACTTTATTGCAATTTATTGATTTTTTTCCCTTCATTTTCTTGATTGTTCTGTTCTTCCAGCCATCATCTACCTCTTATCCAGGTCCGGGGCATGGGTGCAGAAGCCCAGACTTCCTTCTCCCCAGTCACCTCCTCCAACTCCTCTGGAGGAACCCCAAGGCATTTGCAGGCCAGCCAGTGCCAATGTTGAGGATAGGAACGTAGATGGAGTGTCTTTCAGCTCAGCTCAACAGACATGAAGAAGAATACAACGTCCACACTATGGTTGACACTGATCTGTCTGTCAATCTCATGCTTCGTTCTCCCTTCACCCTTGAGCAAGAGCTCAACATACTTAAACTCATCCAAGTGGGGGAGGAACTCCTCACTGATTGTTCTGTTAATTTTTTTGTAATTTCCTAAAATATTGTGTTCATTTGTTGTTACTGTGTTCATTAACTTGTTTATTTATTACAAATTTTGTCAGTGGAAGTAAAAGCATTTCCTTCCATGTGCTGGAGGAGACTTTGCACAGCGTCTGACTCTCCCATCATCAATTCATGATCTTGGCAAAAAATGAATGCAAATCTGGATGTAAGTAAATGTTGAAACATTGCAGAAGCTTATTGAATCAATGCCACAGCAAATGTGTGTTGTAATCAAAGCTAAAGGCAGAACAACAAAATATTATGCTCCCTATGAAACTGAAGCATTTTTTCTGATTAGCCTCACTGATAAGTGGTTTTCTTAAGGCTACACAGCTATTTAGTTCCAATCCCTTGACTGCCTTTGCATTGTGTCTGTGGAAATGCTTTTGACCTTTTTTTGTACATATATACAATATAAATTACTCCTTATTTTAATTGAAGGAGCCCAGCTCAGTCTTCTTCCTTGTGCAGCCAGTTGTCCTTTCCATTTAAAAAGTAAAACACAACAAAATGCTGATATCTGGATTCATTTTTAGTACAGAATTGAAAGCACTTCATTGTGTATTTTAAAGGTCGAGTCCTAAGGAGATACCAGTGTAATCTTTTGAGTCACTCCTCTATGGTCTTGAACGTATATTGCTGAATATGTATTCCTGCAAAAATCTGTCACACCAACTTTTGTTCTCTTCTAAAACTGCAGTTACGCAGGGTCTGGGCTTAGAACACAAATGGGGGAGCAGACTTGGGCATGGAATGTGTATCATGGAACGTGAATTACTAATTACATGTGTAATTTCAAGGTGTGGCTAAATTGTCATATTCCTGTCAAATAAGCTCACATTGGAATTACATACTATAACATCTATGCAGAGATTCCAATTTTGGTCAAGTTCTGTAATGAATTCCAACATTATTTGTGACAGTTACATAACTACTGTAGAATTTGTTATGGAAGGCCTTAAGACAGATTCATGCATAAGAATGACAATCTGCTGCCTTGCCTCACTAGCCAAGTAGGCTACTGGTTGGTGCTGTGGACTAGGGAAAGCATAATTTCATGCACTGTTATCAATCACTTCCATTACCACAGCCCACATGCATTTGACAGCAGAGGTAATAAAAAGGAAACAAAACCACAGAGAGCATTTGCGATGGTGCACACTGCGTACGTCTGTCTGTACTTTAAGTCCTGCTCTCACCCTCGATTCATAAGAGTAAATGCACAAGTGTTTTGATTGATAACCCTTCCAGTGTATCATTTCAGTTCTTCTTCACACATTTATGCTCTCCCCCTGCAACTCCGTTGTTCCCTCTCACAGCTTTCTCTATTGCCGCTCTCAATCAGCCTTGCCAGGTCTATAAATACAGTGACAAATCTGGCAGTGAGTTTGAGGGGGATATTTTGTACCGCCTCTCTCCTTTGCAGGAACACAGCCATGACATTGCTGTGCACTGTCACAGCTCTGCAAAACAAAGCAAAAAAAAAATTCACTTGTGTTCAGCTGTGCAACCAGCAGAGAGGCTATGTTTAATGAATATTACTAGAGGAATATCTTGAAATTGTCAGAAAAGCCAGAGAACCTTCATCACTTCTTGCTGAGATGTGGTTTGAGGCTGGATTTCAGCGTTGAGATCGTAAAGTGATATTGTAGTTCCATTGCCCTAGTTACTGGATCCAATTTAGGGCATCGCTCAACCTTAAATTTGTACCTGTCTGCTGTAGCGGGGAAGCCTTGTAAAGCTATAACAAGATGAGCGATCGACTCATCTGTTTGTAATGGGTCTGAGCTCACCGGCCAGCGCTCATAATTTGACCCGGAACAAGCTTTGACAGAAACAGAGCGCCAGATTAAGATGTATTCCCATCACACCTCCCCCTTCTCTTCCACCTGCAGCCTGTAGACTTGCCTCGCCTTCTGACTTTTTTCCCCGCTAACCGCTCTCATTCGCTGTGAAATTTCACATTAACCTCCTGTAACCTGCACAGTGAACGCAACACCAAAGCAACTTTCCAATCCACAAGCACTTTTCTCAGAAAGATAATCGTTTGCCTTGTCATTTCTCCATCCCCCCATCCAGGAGATAAACTCTAGCACTGGAAAGAGCAACAATTTGCAGCAGCAGCTTCTGCACCGTGGAGACCTTACGATCCCATTCTGCAGTATCAGACGCTTAGGAGATGAGGTGCGCCTGCTTCTTTAGCCTCTCTCACACTCTTTTCTGGTTATCACCCTCCCACAGCCAGGCAAACATAAGATGAGAGGTCCTTGTGGAAATCTGGCATCTGTTGTGCTTTAATATACAGATATTTTTGAGTTTAACACCTCTTGTGACAAAATATATACCAAATCTTTGGCAAAGCAACAACAGAGATAAAGATAAGCTTATGAGTAAATGTAGGCGAAAACATGTTGGATGCCATTTTTAACATGCAAGTTACATTTAAACACTTTTTGTTTCTTCCATGGGCATCAGATTTACCTGATTGTTTTTCTCTTCACAGCTCACTGAAATGTTGTTGTGACTAAAACTCCCAAGGACAGTAAATGGCTAGCTTAGAGTCAATATAATACAGAGCCTTAAGTCCCTTGGTATCTCAGTTAAGAATGTCATTTGCAAGTCAAGGGCATGAGAGAAATACAGGCTAGCGGGCAATGAATAAGGATTACAGGTCTTTGTTGGAGAGACAAATGTGGCTGTAATTATGAGGCATTGGTTAAGCTGTAGAGAGACAGGTTTGAAAAGTGTAAAACTTCAGTTTCTGTCAGAACATGAGTCAATTGACTTCTCTCAAAGTCATCTTTGCTCAGTAAATTCTGTTCCATTAAAAGCCCATCAGATCTGCAGTGCTTGTTTCTTGCCTTTAACCCAGTGGACAATGACTCAGGCTGTGCACTGAGGCCAATGAGGAAGTAACTTTAAGTTGTAATACCACTGTTGCCCACTGGGGAACTGTTCATTTGGCTCCAAGAAGCCTTTTTCCCATAGAGTTACTGTACATTGGACTTCTCCTTGAAAATACTAAGCAAATAAATTTTTGTCATGAATCATTATGGTCTCAAATGTTTTATTTGGAGCCTCTAATAAGTAATGTGCTGGTCCATCTTTAGGTTTTTGCTCAGTTATATAGATATTAAGACAAATCTGACAAATCACTGCCTTGCTGGGGTTTGATTGACATGTTGCTATGGTAACTTGACTTGCACGTGAAGTGGGACTGAGCCAGACCTTTGTATCTTCTATTTATTCAATATGGGCCTAGTTTTACCCATATGCTCGACTGCAGTTGTGGGTAAGTGTTTACACTAACAACACTGCAATATTTTTCACCACAATATCAGACTTTTTTGGCGCTGCATAGCGAAGTTTTACCTCATTACCACCACCGTTTGTCCGAACATGGTTGCATCCTGTTTTGGCTCCAAGATTTCATCCAGGAAGTGACAACCTGATTGCCATCAAAATGGCTTTTCAGAAACTAATGGGTGATTTCATGGTCACTTTGTCCACTAATATATACAGTCTATGCTTTAACCTCTGTTCTGCACTTCTGGAGTCACCTTTTATCCACTGATTGGCTCCAGTAGTGCAGAACTACTGTATGTAACGACATTTCTTACGCAATGCAAGAATAGTAGCATCAAAGAGACAGAATGAAAAAATGGATGAAAAAATCCTGACTAAGACTGCAGCAGTGCTGGCTGTTAGAGTTGGTTGTCCTCTCTACAAAAGCTCATCATTTTCATTCTTTGAACTATTCTTTTATTTAGTAAAAGAAGTGCTTTGATGTTTCTCTAGTTCTTCAAAGAGTTGCTATAGAGGCATAAACAAGAAAGCCAAAGAAAATTGTCTTAGCACTTTACACAGTATTGATTTCCACTTCTTTGAAACCTGCATGGTGAGTCTTGTTGGACATGGCATTTTTTACATTTGGAACTTGCGGGAGACAATCTATACATCAGCGGTTGAAAAAGCTGCAGAGTTCAGTCACACCCAAAATAAGAAATAAACATAAAAACACTGGTTTCAGCAAACTCTGAACACTGACTTGCCTGTTGTCAAATACATCATTTCTTCGTTGAATTAGCTGAATTAAAAGGAATTTCCTAAAACGCTTCCATTTCCAGCGGCACTCTCAGCTGATTTTATTAATTAGCGAACTCTGTTTTACTCATCCTCCTCCTCCCTTTTCCTCTCTTGTCTAATTTTTCTGGGCGTGAAAAAGAGCTCTGAACAAAGCGATGTGGATGAAATGAATTGTTATCCCTGCTAAAGCCCTTGGAAACCTCCCTTGGCCAATTTCCTTGGAGTGCCTATGCCTGTCGACATTGTTCATACAACAATGTGTGATATAAATGCCACTGGCAGGCTTCATTAGCCCTCCACCTCAATCCATCCCCTACAGCTCGTACTGTATCACTATGCTTCTAAATATAGCATTTATTTAAAAAAAGACCATTAGAGGTGCTAGCTGAATGTCCACTGGGTCTCTTTCACAAAAATAGTAACTAATACAAAGTAATTATTATTGGAAAATTATGAAATAACTCTCCAACTATCACTATGATCTTGTCCGTGTCCTTTCATGGTGGGATTAGGCGTGTCTAAAGTCATTTTCTTTTGTCTGACCCCCATGGCGAAAGCCTTCAGATACCCTGTGGCCAAAGGGACTTAAGTGCATTGACGGAGGAGAAGAGAAAGGATTAAATAGAGTTCGATGAAGAAGAGAACTATCAAATAGCAAGTAAGAAAGAGAAACAAAGGGGAAACGGATTAAGAGCAAAGTCTAAGACGTGAAGGGAATGAGACTTGATGGTGTCTCCACTGTATATAACATATCATTAATTGCAGCACAGAGGCTGCTTTATTGAACATGAAAGGGCCATCTTTGCAATTTAGGGGTGCAAGGCTTTACTAGATGCCATGTGCAATGTTACACATGACAAAATTAATGTCATAAACTACCAGGGGTACGTGAAAATACCCTTCTCGTGGCCATTGGATTTATAGTGGCAACATTTGCATTTTTGCCTGGAAAAAGTGTGAGACATGCTTTGTGATCTGTTCATCTGTTCGTATTCCGGCAGCAGTTATGAATCCAATGTGAATAAAAACTCTGGAAAATGTAAGTTTCACCATTAAAATACTTCTCCATGACAGTGCACATGTAGTTTACATCCAACTTTTGACAACTATGTTTCAATTAGCATTATTTAGTGGATTTTGTCACTAAGCGCAAGCATAGACACAGCATGACATGAACTTTTGACCCTGTCTAAGCTTTCAGAACATTGTCAATTTCACTAATCCTCAGCAGTAAAATGTAACTGCACAGCTTAATCATTTCTTACAGACCCTGATTTGGCACAGTTTATTGGAGAAATTTACCAATACATTCTAAAATAAAGATGGAATGGAGTAACATTGTGGGTTTGATGAAAATGACAGTTTCCTGGCATAAAATCCTGTTGCACATTATGCATTTCCACAAAAATAGAGCTTATCACCTGCAGGAAATAAACTGGCAAAACTTCCAGTTTCAAATCTCTCGAACACTATTGCACCAAGCCCCAGGGAAAAAAGGTGTCAAGTTGACACGGTTAGAAAAAGAGGTGAACAGAGCCTGGACATACTTTTTTGGTCTGTAGTCTGGGATGCTCCTGTCCAGGGAGATACGGTCGCTGAGCTGAGCATTGTAGCCGTACTCCTCGTACTTCCCCTCAGCATCTCGACTGTCCTCCCCCAGAGTGGCAGCTGCTCCACCCTGTCCAAGGCCTCCAGGTCCTTCCACCAGTCCCATGGGCTTTGCCAAACCTGCCAAGAAAATGACACGGCAGTAGAAAAACAATCACACAGACGTACATAGTTACAGGTGCAGGCGCATACACATACTGTACACAGACACAAGAGGGATAGACAGGTGAGCAGAGAGGCCGCACAGAGGGGCAACAGACTGACATTTGTTGGCAGTTTGAAGAACTCTGAGTATGGCAGCTCCGAGACCCAGTGGGGCTCATTCATAGTGCATCATTACACTGTCTGTCAATGAAAAAGCTGTTAGAAACACCCACATGGACATGGATGTCACAGAGCTCGGCAGAGAAGGGCTGAAGCTGAGAGACATCGGGGTATAAGGGCCAACACTACACTTCAGCAGAGACCTGAGGAATTTATGACACACAGCTACGAAACAGAGAATATCAAACCAGAGACTGTCAGTGGCAAAGAGGGCTAAAATAAAAAGAAAATCACATCCACTGATAAAGGGGTTGTGATTTACCGTGAGGATACCAAAATAATGTATGACACTGTCACTTTTGTGTTTTAGGCAGTGAAAATACTGGCAAAAGAATCAGTCTGTCAAGTTTAATCAAATCTTTGGTTCAGAAATCGATTATGTACACATACGTACACAGTAATATCTGACCAATGATGAATCATAAAGACTATCATGTGCGTTACCAGTCAATTGTTGGGACAAATCTTTAGTGATTTTTTTTTTTATTTTGAACATTATACATTAACACCACAGATAATCAAACTGTGAAAGAACCTGTATGGAATTATGTAGTTAATAAAAATGTGAAACAATTTACATTGTCCAAAGTAGCCACATATAGCTTTGAATCATGAGACAGTCATGAACTGTTTTCAAATCACAGATGGGTTAGTTTGCATAATTTCTTGACTTCTTAATGTACTTTATGAGTTGTATTGTGCAAAAGGTGGGTACACATTCCATAGCCCTATTATTGCCACTACAACTACTGTACAAATCCATATTAGGACAAGAACCACTCCTTTAAGTAGAGAAAAAAGACCATCATTAATTCAAACAATGAAGGCCAATCAATCTGAAAAATCTCAAGAACTTTGAATGTGTCTCCACGTGTAGTCGCCAAAACTACCAAACGATATGATGAAACTTGCTCTCAAGAGGACTGTTCCAGAAAAGAAAGACCAAGAGCTACCTCTGCTGAAGGGGCCTGTGTCTAAAAACCCATGGTCACCCCCACAACTAACCTGTAATTCTCCCATGCAGCAGCTATTACCAAGGGGGCTTTGGTACACTTAGGCTGTTTGTTCATGTGTGGAGTATGACATAATAATATAACATCAGCCATCCAAGAATTAAATTAAATTGAAACTGGATATTTTAAAATGCAGATGATAATCATCTTTCACAGTATGTTGGGATTAAATACTTCATTGTCATGAAAGAAGATTACAGAAGCAGTACTAAGTAGTGCCAACATGACAATGTGGTTATTTAAAAATTAAGATGAACCAAGTATTCAGTGGTGAATTGCAGTCCGTCCTCAGTGTATCACGTAAGGCTTCTTTAATCTAAAACCACAAAATTCGGTGCCGCATTTAATGTGTCAGATTTAAAAAATGCCTGTGCTCTCATTAAAATTATTCACTCACTTTGGTACTTTGACAAAAATGAAGAAATTGATACGCTGTCAAGTTTAAAATCTTGGCTGATGACAGAAATGCCTGCTCTCAGCCCTCTAATAAAGTGAAAAGACAGAGAAGAGTTTGTCAGTAATAACATGTTGTGTGCATACTGGCTTCCACCGGCTTGACCATTGTGTGGCTGTTTGAAATTCTATGAAATTGCAGGATAATGTCAGATAATTGTTATGCGAGCCAAGCTTCCAGTGTGGCCTCCACAGAAAAATCGAGCCACGTCTGTTCTCCATATCAACAGATGGACACACAGACAGTAAGTAAACAGCGCATACCAATGAAGAGCTCAGCTCTCATCTTCACCCCTCCAGGAACCGCAGAGTAATCACCATATTTGGATGGCCTCAAATCCTCTGGTGCTACTGAAGATTTGTAATTGGAGCTGAATGGTTGCAAACTGGCTTGTCCCTCGAGAGGGATTTAGAATGCCATGCACCAACCAATGTGGTGGCATTTTGACAAGTATGGGTGGGGTTCACGTCATGGACAGCCATCTGGCATAGTGGCCCACGTTGCACAATAACAGAGATACCCTTCAGAGCCAGAGAACACAGTCAGGAGGGCCTCGCTGTCTCAGCACGACTCTTGGAGGCAAGACAACGCCTGCCAGCTTTGTTTTCTGGTCATAGTTATTTTACTTCCCCTGCCTTCCATTTCCTCTGTCTGACTGAAAGGGAATTCCATTATGGGATGAAAGGCAATGGATATTCGAAGAGTTAGTTCTGGATGTCTGATTCACGATTGTTTATCTGTAGCAGTTAAAGCAATACAGATGCAATCTGGTGATGGAGGCTTTGTATTCCCGAAGTAAGAAAATCAGTGCTTAAAAGGCTTGTTTAATGTTTAAAAGCTTTAAGAAGAGACACTGTTTGTCACGAGCAGAATTCTGTTATTATTTCAAATATAAAACAAGTTTTAATGAAGGCAATCTGGGTAATTTGTGAATGTTAAGTTGATCTGCCTGACACTGATACTCCTTTATTCTGAATTTTATGTAATTTTGTCTTTTTTTTTTGAAGTGCTATTTGAAAAGAAAAAACATTTTAATACATTTTTTAAAAGAAGTAATTGGACCATATTAGGGTAGAGCATGATGCTAACACCGCAGGGATTATAAACTCTAGTGTTTTCTGTATGAGTTAAAAATGTGCTGTATGCAGATGTGGTCTTGTGAGGCTCTTAGCGTAAAAGCATGTAGAAAGGGGCTTTGTTATGTACTGATCAAAAATATCACAATGATCCAAGGCCAGGATGCTCACTGTAGGGCCGGAATCAACACTGCCTTCACATACACTACCAGTCAAAACTTTGGACTCGCCTTCTTCTTCAGTGGATTTTCTTGTATTTTATTTTTCTTTAAGTGTTGTTTCAGTTAGAATGTCTTTAGTATTAATGTACAATGTTAAAAATAGTATAAATAAAAGTAAAGCCACTGAAGGACATGGTGTTTCTAAACTTTTGACTGGCATGTCACACCTGCAAGGATGATAGTATAAACTGCTCTGTAGATAACTGCGGGGCTGAAGGGTATTAGGAATAAAAGTGCAAAGAAAACTGGCATCGGTAGCATGGCTGAAAGTTTTCATGTCGAACCATGAAGAATTCTTCACTCCCTCATTCCCCTTGTGAGATTCACACTCCAAACCGCACCTTAGCACTTTCATCATCTTGCTACGAGGCAATTACAGCCCAACATCTGCTTCTCCCACTCAGACTCCATCCCGAGCCAAAGCATCATCTGGATGTGGATCCATGCAACATCAGGTATCAATTTGAATGCCATTGTGTCTAAGTATATACATCTGTCTCCGTGCTTGTTCCTTTGTACATTTGTCCAACGACACCTGACATAATACATTACACCCGTAACAGTTATAAATTATACAGCAACCCTCAAATCAGGTCCGATTTGGCCTTTGGAAGATGGAGTCCTGAATTCAAAGATGACCCTATTTTTAATGAATGATTTAAGAGCATGAGTGGATTTATATGTGTCCAAAGTGGTGCAGGGGAGATCTAAATATTGATGGGGGGAGGGGGGCAGAGGGGGTTCAGCTCTCTCGCCAAGAGGAGGAAAATAACTTGTTCTAGAGAGGTTTAAAGCCTTCAAAGACCAAAACAAATCTATGAAGTATTGAGAGATGGGAGAAGCGCTCCATTAATCCCAGTACTGCTACTCATGAGGGCATCTCAGAGCAATAGCAGTTCTGATTTGGAAATGACAACCACAAGACCTACATAATCTCTAAACCAATGAATGTTGCCCTTTTGAAAACAAAAATTTATACGGGTCCTTAAATTATAATGCAAATGCATGAAATACACTTACAGATAATTTGTGACCTAGCTGTATTATTTAATTTTTCTGCACAATATGTGAACCTGGGTTATGCAGCAAAATTTCTATTAATTATTTCTTCAAAAATGTCAGTAAATTTTAAAAAACAAAACACATTTTTGTTTTGGAGTGATTTTTCGAATGAGTAACTTTTGCAACCACTCAGTCATAATTTGTGAATGCTGTGATTGGCTGTAATGAATGTATGCACATTTTTATCTGTATGACTTATTTTTTAAATCTGCATATATAGTCTTAAAATATACCGGGGACTTACAGAGGTATATCTGCCATAGGTGACAGTTGGATTCATTGAGGTGACTTGCTTAGACTCATCATACAGCGCATGTTTAGACCACTACCCAATGTTAGGTTTAGGCCACAATTGCTTTAAATGCACAGCACTGTTGATTCCCAAAACCATTTGTTTCTGTAATGGTTATTCACTTGAAGCCCTCCACCAGTACGTGCAAGCCTTTTAATAAAAATGATATTTTTAATGCAAAAATATCATTATTGTTGTTATCCGTGATGTTTTAAATTTGCTGTTTTACATAAAAGGCAATAAAACAGTAAAGCACATTATTCTTTTGTTTCAGATGTACAGGTATTTACAGTACTTGCATTCCTGAACAGAAAAAATAGTTTTAGTGGTTGAATGTTATTCTTGATAAAGTCTATCATGGTGACCCAAATTTCAGTATAAAAACATGAATTCTGTATGAAATTTCTCACTCCTGCAACCATTCAAGTTTAATAAATACTTAACTCGAATCTTAAAAATATGAATCAAACATGCTTATGAAAATGCACCTATTGTGTGATTGGTTTTCATTATCAGTCTTAAAAGTTCAGTGATGAACAAATAATCCTCTCCTACATCAGCCACGAAAAGTTCAAAATCAAGTTTCAGGTGATAACAAGTCTAGTTCACTCTCACACATGACGATGGTCATGTGTCTTAATGCTAACTGCCACCACACAGATACCGTAATTAGAAATATTAATGTAGCCTACATGTACACATCACACCTTTTATCTAGTGTTTTGTGTATATTTGGTGGAACAAAATGAAATATGCATGAATCTATACATACTAAATCAGAACTGTGCCAGCCCCTAAAATCAGAATTAATTAGACTACACAAAAATGCTCCCCTATGAGCAGCTCACAGTGAAACTCAAAGTTTAGGGAACACGAAAAAGTATTTGCTTTTGAGTGAAGAGAGATTAAGTAAAAATACACCTGCAACATCAGTTGATCTGCATTTTGCGCTGCACAACAAATCTATTGAGAACTGATAAAGTTACAAAAATATCACTGAGGATTAACCACGCTGCAGGGCTGAATATCAAACTTCATCATCTGAACCTTCCTATATGACTCCAAGTTGTGTTTACTTTTTCCGACTTGCTCCATGAAAAGTCATGCTGCATTAATTACCAGCTTCTGTTTTCCCTGTAGCCGCTTCTACATCTCTGGAGGGTTGACGGTGAGATGTAACCTGGGTATTTTTTCTTTACACTAAAAGAAGTTAATGAAGCAAGAGCATAAGCTACTGAGAAAATGTTCTATGTGATTTCTAGTGAGATGATGACACTAAATGACAAAACTGAATCACTGTGATGCCAGCACTGTATACTGTGTGTAAGATAGATTGTAAAAGGACAAGGTCTGGATTTGCGACTCTCTGTGTTAACAGGGTGCTAGAAATGACTGCAACACAAATTGTGAAGCTGTTGTAAAGGTTTCAAAATGCTTGTTCCATCTAATCAAAATTCTCTGGAAAATAATAATCTGCAATCAAAGCACAGAGGGTAAATGAAAAATCAAATCCATCTTTAATTAGCCAGCCTGCCAGCCAGTGAATACAGCATGACTGTAGGCCAGCAGTGTAAATAAGAGCCATGCTCGTTCCATCTGAAATTGCCATTATTGTCTGTGCCTCACTGTTGATTGTCAGGTGAGCTGCTGAATTCATTATCATGATTCCTCAAGGCTGAGCTGAATTGATTCTTATCTGTTTCCAAAACTGTTTTGTCGGCCAGCTTCTCATCTGCATGTCATTATTGGAATATATTCCATTTAATCAAGCTCCATTCACCCTCCACTGTGCCATGATATGCTGCCCCTGCAGTCGCCATTATATACTACACAACAATGTATAGGTGCATAAAGATGGGTATCATCAAGTTACAGGCAGAGCATTAAGTGTGTGTGTCTGCCAGGAAGCGAGAGAGTGTGACACTTCTCATTTCTCATCAAGTGTTTGGCCTGGCAGGCTTAGCATACAAACAGCACTGGTTTCTTTGCCATAATTGGGCATTATAGATAAGGAGCATATCTGGTGCTGCAGCTGGGCCTGTGCGGCTGCCATCCCATCAGCACCTACGCGCTGGGTGAAGGCCAGGAGTGACATGCATGGCTGATGGCAAGGGCCTCAGTATGGCTGTGAGCTGTGGGACAACGAAACAGCTCAAACAATCACATGGCCACACTGGTCAGAGGCCGACACTGAAGAGTAGCACAGTCACGTGCTAATAAAAACATTGATTTTTTTCTAAAGATTATATTTAGAGCATGCATTTCCTTTGAGGCCTTTAAATTTCACCAAGACTGCCAGAATGAAAATTACTAAGATGATTTTTTTTTTGTTGTTTATCAGTCACCGCATTCTAAATCCTGCAGTAAAATTGCTCTAATTTTAGACATTTTAGTCATGCAAAAAAATATTAAATTATGTTTTATCACAGCGATTGAGAATAGGAGCACAGATTTTTTGGCAAATGGACATTGAATAATTCTAACCAGCTAAAGTATGATGCAAAAACAGTGTTTAGGTCTTTTTTTTTTCAAAATAATTATAATCTTATTTATTTCTAGTCATCATTTAGGCAGATGTCAGGTCTCCAGTAGCAAAGTACTGGTGAGGAGATATTTGCTGGTCCTAATGTTCTGTAGTACTTAAGGTCAAAACGCCTCTTCACAAGCTTGTTAACAAGCTTAAAACTCCCTCATCTGATTACTCAACGACGGTGGCGTCTCTAACCCTCACGCTGCTCATTTTAGTGCAGAACGGCCTGCTCATAAAGCTTGACCGTTGTTTTCTTGTTGGGAGTGCGCTGACCATCCATCAGACAACCATAAAAACGGAATTCTTTGACTTGTTTATGTCCTTCAAATCTAATTGGACCTTGCTGCAACTCTCATGGAATGCCATTGGTAGGCAATAAACAACAGAGGGAATGGGCAATTACTTCATATCACTGCTGGACATGGTAATAGTTATTGGCACACTGAGTCCTCCTCTCACCATAGTTATTCCCTATGGCCATAGAGCACAATTTGTGGTCTGTGCATGATTTAGAAAAAAGGGGCAATGACCTAGGATATGAGACTATGATTAACTATGCCATTAACCAACTCAAGACAAATCATGGTGGGGTAGTGACAGCCAGTGAACACTTGAGGCTGCATGCACTACTGCGTACATGTTGCTGCTGTCAAAGAAAAATTACACAAGGGCCATTGATTCCTTTTTTTTTACACACTGAACAACTGTGCATGCAGACAAATTTGGACACACAATCGTATTTCGAAGGAACTTCTATATTGTGTTATGTTGAGCTCCAATAAAAATTTGATAGTAATTATAGGTAAATTTTAAGTATTCGTAAAATTCAAATTCAATTTTATGTTCCTGAATAACCTTTTAAGACTCATATTTGGTTATGAAAGGTTTTCTTCTGTTTTGATGTTAACTGGAGACAGGCCAAGTGTGCTAAGCACCTTGTCTGTCTTGCTCCTCTCTTTAGCCCATAATCAACTGCTACTCTCTTCATTTGTGAAAAATCTGAAAATTGTGCCCAAATCATTTGCAGCCAACTGTTCTGCACCAAATAGTCGTGACAGTATTTTAGATTTGCATAAAGCAACAGCAACAAAATACACAACTGTGTTGATTGTGCCTCAGAAGAGATGCATGCATTGCAATGCTTCCATCACGCCAGGAAAAAAAGGCTCCATATTATATTATTTGGTGAAAACAGCTCTTAAGTGAAAGCTATAAATTTAATTCAATAGTCATAACTTCCAATGTCAAAATGCATTTATGCTGAATGTACACAGCACATAATTTTTGTTTACATTTTATCTGGCACAAACATCCTGTTAAAAATAAATCTTTAATAAGTCAGTCTGTTTCTTCTTCCTATCACAATGTTGCAGACACAGTGTGCTCCCATCACAGCCATGCAGACGTGACTGGCTCAGTTGTGTTGTCTCAATATAAAGCTAAGAGACTGAGGGGATGCATTGTACTTTTTGAGAGGCACTGCCTGCTGGCTGGGTGCCACATACCAAGCATAACTCAGAATGACAGAGTGACCCTCAAATAGCTGCTGAGGCTCAAGCATAGCAACAAGATCATGCAGAAACCCTCCAGAGTTGCACTGTTTTGGTTCCATGAAGCTATGAAATGTCCCTACCAACTCAATCGCTGTTTGTAACACAACGCAATAAGCTGAAATCAGATGTAGCACCTACAAAAATACCTCAAAATTATTCTCCTATGGTTTCCTGAACTCTGTTGGGTTTCTGGTTGAAATGTGAAAAGAGACACTAAGTTGCAGTACTGTGCAAAAGTCTCAGGCCACCTGGGGTTTGTTATTTTAGCAGATTATACCGAGCATACAAGGGCTTTTCTCAGTCACAATAGAGCCAGAGTACACTTTTCTGAGTTTCTCCACAACAAAGTATCAAGTAATTAATTTTAACTGTGTACTTTAAATGTTTTGTACTAGGGCAGAAACTATGAGATCTACTTTCATTCAGCTCATGTTAAATGGTTCTTATTGTCTGGGCTAACAACAGTAAATATGGATTTTGCCTGGTGAAGACAGTTTAACACAGGACATTTAATACATTTCACGTGTGTATACAGTGGACACATTTTCTGTATTTTTATTTACCATCCCACATACCATATCATCTCTATTCATGGAGCACTTTAAAAACAACAGCATGGCTGACCAAAGTGCTGTAACATGAGAGACAAACATAGGACAGTAAAAGGCCAGAAACAGCTACAACAACAACAGAATAAAATAACGAAAAACATTGTCACTGTCTCATTCCAGGTCAAAAGCCAAGGAATAAAAATGCATTTTTAAACAAGATTTAAAAACAGTTACCGAAGGAGCTTGTCTGATGTGCAGAATGAGCTCATTCCAGAGTTTAAGACCCAGAACTGAAAAAGCTAAATCACCCCTGTGTTTCCTTTGTGGCTTATGAACAACTAAAAGCATCTGGTCAGATGACCTGAGGGAACAAGGGGGGAAATATGAGAACAGCAGTTCAGATACATAACAGGGGCACGGCCATTCAGAGACTTAAAATCAAATAAACAATTTTTTTAAACTGATTTGTAGATGAACAGGAAGCAAGTGAAGGGAGAATAAAACCGGGGTGATGTGCTCTTCCTGCACTGTACCTGTTAAAAATCAGGCAGCAGCATTTTGTACCAGCTGAAGTCTTGCAATGGAAGCCATGGCTAATTCCACTCAAAAGTGCATTACAATAATCCAGGAAAGAGGAGATAAATGCATGAATTACTGTTTCTAGATTACTTTTCACAGAATAGCCTTGTCTTTTGACAGCCATCTGATTTGGAAAAAGCAGGATTGAACAAGCCATTTACATGTTTACCACGCTGTACTTCTACAAAAACAACAAAGCTATAGGTGGATATTTTGCATTTCAGGTGTATGGTCATTATAAATCTGATAAGAAAAGACAACAAACCAACAAACCCAATGTGTCCGCAAACTTTTCCACAGTGCTGTGTAATGTATGTAGCTTACTGGCGATTAAGGAAATCAGTACATGGAAAATATTCTTCCTACACAAAGCCTCCGGTGCAGCCTCCATCCAGCACTCTCTCATCTTGAGCTTCAGATTTGAAAATCACACTCATTTTCTCATAGTAAATAGCAATGCTGCAATACATATTGATTCTACTGATTGATTGGGAATTAGTGGGTGTCATTTTGTACATTTATAAGTGTAGTGGAAGTTTTACTTTCATAGAGTTTGAGCTACAAAATCATTTAGAAACAAGACTTTCAGCATCTGATAAATGCAGACTGTAAGGCTTCAAGTAGATAATTAAATTTTTAAAAATAATCTCCTCAGGAGGAAATTCTGTTGGATTAAAACGTAAAAGAGAATATCTTTTAAAATGAACTTATCTTGGCTTGGAGCTCTATGAGCGTGTAGAACTTATTTTGTGAGCTTTGGTATTTTTTTTTTCATTAAGTACAGCACACTGGTCTGTATATGTACACTTGTTTTTTCTCAGCTTCTGATCCAAGATTGAAAACATTTTCAGCTTTTCAGCCATTTAACACATAAAACATAGACCTGGACTCTACAGAAAATTAGCAGTACAAGTTAAAGTCTACGAATTCACCTCTTAAATGTACCTCTTTAACAAAATAATGCAGCACATACGTATATTACATTAGTTAATCAAGCTGTATCTGTGTGCCTGCATGTGAAAGAAGTGTGTATGAATGAATGCACACAAATATGAACAGAACTTTAGTTATTAAATGCAACACTGAATTTCCCTAAATGGTTTTGATTTCAGTTCAATTCAACGGCTAGTAATAATCATGCTTTTTTGCTGTAAATGCTAAGGTTTATGTAGTATGTTAATATCAAAGGCATCAGTGATGTCATGACCTGATGTGACAAGCAACTCTTTCTATTCCTACAATATAGGGTCGTTTATAATCTCTTTCACAGTCTGCATGAAAGCCATTTTTCAGGGATTCGTTGAAAAATGGCAGATAAATAACAGTGTCTTTCCAGCAGCTCTGACTGTGTGTATCTCCCACCAGAGAATAAGACCAGAGTCATATGTCATCTGACTGTAGAAACTGCTGCTCTGCTGATGAGACTAAATCTGCCCCACAGACTCATAGTCATGTAATAAAATACAAGTCTGTCTTTTTGTTAGAGAGCCAGACTCTTCTTCAAAACTCAAGACAGCTTGTTAAATCAGATGTTTCATGAGCGGTGCCTCCAGTGACATGACTGGAGCTGCTGGAATTCAAACTCTTGGGAGGTTACAGCTATAGTCATCAGTACTTAAAGCACAAGTTTATGTGAAGTTTACAACAAGTCAATTATCTGGCAGGCATGTTGCAAGCTGATGGGTTGTTAAAGAAATACAGCATGTTAAAGTCTGTCAACACTAAGGGCATATATTACTACATGTATTAACTAAGTGTTGCACTGTAATGCATCACCCTGCTTCATGAGCTTCTTAACAAGCAGAGTTGGTGCTTCGGCAGCTGCAGACATTTACTCACCAACAAGTCTGATGTTCTTTCATCTCTGATTCTCCGCAGTTTTAAAAAGATAGAGGCTACAGGCTGACAGAAAAATATACATGAGTCATGGCCCGTGTATTGAGAATTAACACTGATCCCTCCGCAGACTGTGTGTCTTTTTAATTTTAGGTCAAGTGTGGCTATTTTAAGCGCACAGGAACTATCAAGGAAATAACTGGGATAACTGTTCAGTTATACAAATGATTCTTTTCACTTACACAATGATGACCTTACAACTATACTGCTGAATATGTTAATGTGTCCAGTATGATGACGATTATAAAATCACAGCCTACCATTCAGCTGATTGTAGACCACATCCTCCAGCCTCTCTAGCCTCTGGATAATAGACTGTCTGTCTACCAAGTTGGAAACTTTGCCATTTCTGGCTCGCAGCCTCTGGTCAGAAATGCGTCCGAGCTGGATGAGCTCCTCGGATCGGTCCTGGATCCTGCAGTACACCGAAAACAGGATAATCCCAACAAACACCAAAATATTCACGGTCAGCAAAGTTTTGATTTTCCGTGCCACAGCCATGAAAGACAATATTGTCTGGCTGACCCAGTCAAGCCAAGCAGCTGCCCATGTGTGGTGGCCTGCTTTGCCACCTTACTGCGTGTTGCAGGAGGATGCTCTGCTGCACGGGGAGAGAAGGTCAACTCGTGGAGACCCGACTGACTTAATGCATTCAGCACCACGGACAGCTCAGGAGGCTGCGCTAACTTATTGCATGGCTCCAACCCGTCACATGGAAGTTCAAGGTGGGAGAGGTTGCTGGCGGCGACGGTGCTCAGCTCCAGCCGGTAAACGTTGCTTTTATGGGTTTTACGACCCGAGAAACAGCTGCACACGTTTTGCCGCCGTTCGAGCTACATATTACGACCGAGAAATGACACTAGGGAAGGCATTCATCCTCTTGAATTGCCTAGGGCAGTTGAAAAACATCTCTCCTCCGCAACGTGATAAGTCGTCAGTTCCTTAGCCCCAATATGTCTCGTCCATCTTACAGGAGATGCAATGCAATAACCGATGGTGGCGAAGCATCCTCCTGCTATCACTGCGTTGCTGTGGCATCTCCTTTTTCAAAGGCGTTGTGTGATCCGTCCCGCTCTGCAAATATGAACCCGGGGAGCTTATGTCCGTCCGGAAAATATGTGCATGCTTCAAAAACAAGGCGGCGTTTCTCGCGCTCTCTCTCTCTCTCTCTCTCTCTGTCTCTCCCGGTATCTCGCGCTCTGTGTTTGTGTTTCGTCAGTCCATTGTTGTTTCCCTTGTCGGCGGTGCAGAGCAGGATGAGTTAAGAGCTGATTTGCCCTCAAATACTGCCGAACGATGCCGATGCTTGGTGTCCGTGGGAGAGATGCAGCCGGGCTTTGGCATGCTCTCTCTCCTCCTAACCTCTCGGCTCTCTGTCAGGGGCGAAGAGCCGCTGCGTCCTGACGTTTAGAGACACAATCATGAATATTCAGAGGCTGTGTTAGGATCGGAGGATGAAATAAACAGTACAACTATGAAGGCAGCATGTACTTCCCCTCGGCCGAGCAGCTTTTCCGCGTATCAGCTGGTGAACTGTGAAAATGTGTGCGAAGATGTGTTTACAGTTTTACTGTTTAATCACTAATGCGTGGGTTCACACTGACCATCTCACCTCTGATGTCACTGCCGGGGGAAACTTTAAAGCTTTGGTGGAGATACGGTCCATAGGTTTTAGTTTGAATGTTATGCAACTGCTACCGCATACATACAGTCTGCTTTTGCATCATTTGAGCTGCTCTGCTCGCATTATTTGAGCATTAAGATGAAAAAACATGTCATGCATCCTACGGAGTAAATAACCTCATTTCAGGCAAGCACATTGAGAAAACATACAGGGCAAGAGGAAATTATAGCCTATATTTATCTACCTCTAGAAGTTCAACTATAAAAACACCTCACATCATAGCCCACACTATTGACTGATCTCAGCAAAGTGCAGAGCAGCAACCCCAAAGCTATAAACAGATAGCTTTAAAGACAGGGGCAGTGAGACCGCAGACATGTATCCACCAGCTGTTAATTCAAATCCCTTCCTCCTCACATCTTCGTCCTCCCTCCTCCCCTCAGAAACTCCTCATCTCCAATTCCAAATGAATTATGACTCAAGTAAATCATGCACAGAGAGATTCAGTCTCTCTATGTACTTTTACTTGATTAGACAAACCCAGACCACAGGGTGCCCAAAGCACTGATCCCACTTCGCACCCACCAGAGGATCACAGATTTATACCCTTTGGTTTGTTTGCTGCCTCGCAGCATTATCAGATGATGGCAGTAACTGTAAAATGTTTATAGACTGCACAGTTCTCTGTCAAAGGACATCTGCTAGGACCATAATGACAACACTTGTATTCTTACATCTCCTGATATTCCTCGAAAGTAAAACTCCTTCAAGATGACATTAATTAACATTTTTATAAGCAGACATGAAGACAACCAAAAGAGAAGTTTTATGACTTACTTGGACACAAACTCAGAAAAAAACATATGGTAAACTGCCATAATATCTCATTTTTACTGCATACAATTCCCCATGATAGCGCTATTATTCTTTACTGACATTCACATTATCTGGAAAAAGATGTTACATCATGAAAATAATGTAAATTCCAAAGCCCCAGAAGTCACAGACCTCCACCAAAGCAGCTCAGTTTCTCTTTATAGTGAAAACCTATCATTATCATTTGAACCTATGTTCATTTCCCCATAATGTTATTGCAGCTAGAGGTAATAATTCTTACATTTATTTGACCCTCTT
>JAQQAE010000741.1:0-29991 GCA_029823295.1 Pseudamia nigra
ACCCAAAGCACACATCCAAATCAACAAAAGAATGGCTTCACCAGAATAAGATTGAGGTTTTGGAATGACCCAGCCAGTGTCCAGACCTGAATCCAATGGAACATCTGTGGGGTGATCTGAAGAGGGGTGTGCACAGGAGATGCCCTCACAACCTGTCAGATTTGGAACAGTTTTGCAAAGAAGAGTGGTAAAATGTTGCCACATCAAGATGTGCCATGCTGATAGACTCCGACCCAAAAAAGACTGAGTGCTGTGATAAAGGCCAAAGGTGCTGTAACAAAGTTTTAGTTGAAGAATGCTCATATTTATGCAACCAGGTTATTTAAAGTTTTTATTTATTATTTTTCCCCTTCAAAAATTTCAGTTTGTTTTTCAATTGTGTTGTACAGGTTATAGGTCACGTTAAAGGCAGAAAAAGTTGTGATATTATTTATCTTGGTGTCAATTTTTTACATCACAAAAACCTGGCATTTGAACAGGGGTGTGTAGACTTTTTACTGTATGTCCATTGTATTATGCTACTTTTTGTTGTGACTCCTTCTATAAAGCCTTTCACTGCAATATTCACAGATGGTCCCTCATTCTCCTGCATTCGCCACTATGTCGTTCAAGAAAATGGTGATCTCCATTCTAAGTGTGAGCCGGAGGGAGTACCTAAGCCCACCACTGTCTGGTTCAAAAATGGAATAGAGATAGCTGTTCCACATCTCTGGAAAAGACATGATCGTGGAAAATATATAATTACAGCAAAAAACAAACATGGAACGGCCACACACATGCTAGACATCGATGTTTTGTGTAGGTTTTCATTTAACAACATTGATCTTTATGTTGTTTTGTTACAGGAAATATATTGCAGGTGATTTGTTATCGTCCAAACATTCTGTTTGCATTCTGATTTGTATCCTTTTTCTCTCAGATCCCCCTGAATTCAAGGAGATAAATTACACCAAACAGTTTACACCGGGTGAAAATGTAACACTGGACTGCAATGCTGAGGGAAACCCTTCCCCTACGATCCAGTGGTATCACCCCTCTGCAGTAAATGTGGAACAGACCACTAGAGGGCACCAGAGGAAAGTCCATGTCATAGCAGCCACGTCTACTAATGCTGGCGTTTACATCTGCAATGCCAC
Source organism: Pseudamia nigra (assembly GCA_029823295.1). Lineage (NCBI taxonomy): Eukaryota > Metazoa > Chordata > Actinopteri > Kurtiformes > Apogonidae > Pseudamia > Pseudamia nigra. The sequence continues at coordinate 1,137 of JAQQAE010000741.1, forward strand.
GAATAAAGTTGGGAGTGTGACAAGATCTGTCACATTGGTTTTGAAAGGTAATAATTCCAAACCCATACTGTAAAAGGGGCACTTCTGTTGATGAATGCATATGTTGTAGAGTATTTTGGACTGATCATGCTTCCTCTTTGTTTTTCAGGTAAAACCGTCTCTATTCCCCCACATATAGTTTATCTGTTGATAACTGTGTTCATCATTATTGTCTTGATTATGCTTCTAATATTTTTCTGTCACCGCAAGAGAAAACACGGGCAATATACTTTTGTTCCTGGTGCGGATACTGTCCCAATGACTACAAGGTCTAATGGGCTGCACCCTTAGGGTATTTATAACCTACTGAATAGGTTAAATCAAACAGCCTGGAGACTGAGAACTCCTGTCTGTGGACTGTAAATAATGTATCTACCTTGTAAAGTGTAATACTTATAAATGTGTGCAGCTTCGTTCATACAGTTTTGACATAATTTAGTGATTTTAAAATAAAATAACATATACTGTGTAGTGTTGTGTGTGCATGGTATCTCTTATTTCTCATCTTTCGAGTTATTTGTTATCAAATGAGACATTGACGTCTGGTGTTAGTTTGATGAAAAAGTGCAGGCCTTAAATAAAGTTATTGAAAATATGCAAAGATTTGACAAATATACAATCACAGCAGCAGTCATTTAGGCAGATTTTGACTGATCTTTATTTAGGGTGCAGTATTCCAGGTCAGGGGGAGAGAGGTTTGGGGAATATATGGTGAATGAAGGGTGCTGTATGATGGAGAAAAGTGATGACAAGTCTGAGGGCCCATGACTGACAGCGGCCCTGGAAAATACAAAAATTATGAAGCTATCACCAATGGCATAGATTTTTTTCTGAAGAAATAACCAGAAAAAACTGAGAAAAAACTGGGCAAAAATAGTCAGGAAAGTAAAAAAAGAACAAAAATGGTCAAGACGAAAATAAAATGAGCAAAAAGAAAAAAACAGCACAAAATAAAGAAAAACGTACCAAATAATCAAGAAAAATTAACAAAAATGAAGAATGTAAGCAACAAAATGAACTTTAAACGATTAAAACATTTGGCGTAAGGTACCATTCATTATAAAAAAAATCTAATAATGATGCCATTATAAATATTATTAAAACTTTAAGACGACTTGCGCATTACTCATCAAAATTGCACGAAAACGAAAATCTGTTGTCAGTGGTGGGGCCCAAACTGATATTTTTCATTCCGTGGCGGTAATAATATTACTGATTTACGAGGGAATTTTGGGCATATTTTGCAGATATTAAGCTTTCGTAGCTCTATTCTCGCAGGAAAACGCGCATCTCAATTAAAGGACAACACGTATCAAACCACAAAACAGCGTAAAGCCTGAGCATGCGCAGTGGTCCCGCCGCAGCCGTGGAGGATCAGGACGCTGCCCCTTTAAGACTTAGGATTTGGGAGTGACGCGGATATGAACGCCACTTTATCCCTCTTTCCTTCCCTATGAAAAATATTTGGACAAACTAGACCAACTACTGCCTCCCCTAGTTAATAAGCTAAGTATGATGATGGTTTGCATTATTAGTTGAAGGATCGTAACCCGCAGTGCGCACGAGCTGTAGTGATTTATTACTGGTCAGGGCCGTCCTCCGAGCTTTGGGATAACTTTGGAGAAGTTCTTTGTATTCGAGACAGTCACACAGCTTGGCCAACAGGCTGAACATGGACTGGGGCACAGAGCTGTGGGTGAGTCCATCATTTGGCTCGCTTTGGTAGTAATTCAAGCAGGGTGCGAACGGTGCTTATTCTTAAGCGGTGTTCGCTTACAAACGGGTAAGGCTAAACCTCCTGGCTGTGAGGAGCAGCCTACATGTCTGGAGAAACGGTGAGACGCTGGCCCCGCAGCAGCCGCTTATGTTTGCCTTCATGCCTGGTTCCATTATCCTGCAGATATTTGAAGCAGTGTTTCAGCAGATCTCCATCTGTAACATGTTGCACTTGAGTTCTCGGTAGCAGTCAGGGTTTTAATTTTTTACTTGTCTGAAACATACTTATCACATTGAAATTCATATCTCCCTCACAGTTTAGTTTGACAAGTAATCCACTGTGTTTAGGAAACATTAGAGCACTTCGACTTTAACTTTACGTTAAATGTGTACATCAGACGAAAAACAAGATGCCTCTTATTGGGAATGTTACAGACTGTGGCGTTCAAACTGTGCTGTGGTGGGTTGAACCCAGTGGGATGTGTCAGTGTTTACAGTCTGGCACACTTTGGCTTCCATAGAGATGAAATCAGTTGCTGTCATTTGCCTTGACAACAAGCTCCATCACTGATGTTCACCTGAGCAACAACGGATGCGCTGACTTCAACATATCATCATTTTTGAAAATAAATCCAGTATTGTGTGGCTGTGAGTTTAAGATGTGTATTTTTTTTTCTTTGCCACAATTAGTGTAGTAACTGAAATTAACATCAGCTGGTAATTTCATATCAGCAGGTGTCTGGTAATAAATCAAAGTGTCAGAGCCTGTTTAGTGGCAAACTGTGAGCCACTGCTGCACTGTGACAAAATGAAAGGTATGTAGGCGGCAAGGTTTTCGTGACACAACCCAGAATCTAAATAAAACCTGACCCTGCGCCATATTACCTTGATGGCTGGCACAGTTCTTGCACCACTGTGGTGTAGTGATAAGCACATTTCCACTGGCACACATGCATATTCTCAGGCAACAAGAATCTATAAAATGGAGCAATGCAAAGATGACGATTGGAAGGTTGTGACCTCATTACAGAGTCTCCCCCAGGCCTCTTGCCCTGTCCCTTTTCCATCCTACATGCTAGTACACCAGCCTAATTAGTTTTGCCCTACTTTAATCAAGTCAGAGAAACATTAGTACCCCAGTATTAATAGTAGGCTCTGTCTGTACAGGACTCATCTCTGGTCATTGCAAGAGGTTGTTTCCCTGGTTTAAGTGAAAACTCTGTATAATAGTCTGTCTTTTAGACAGTGTGAAATCAGAAATGCATATTTTCTTTCAGGGTTTGTACAATAGGTTTCTTGCTGCACACTCTCGCCTTTCATGCTAGACAAAGCCCTGCAAGCACTATTTGTTCTTTTAATGTTTGACTGGAGAATCCTCCTATGGGCCAAGTCAGCTCTGTGGCATCTGTCCCCTGATTGTTGTTAATCCAAAGGCTATTTTAAGGTACAAGTTTGCCGTGTGGAAGATCAGTGTGGGTATTAGCTTTGTGATCGTGAGTTCTGCCAGGCCAGTCCTGAGAACTTTAGTGTGGCAGATCTGGCCAAACCAGGCAAAGTCAGGCCAGGCCCTTAATTTTCTAGAAGACAGTGACTCAGGGCTGAAATATCCACCCAAGCCTTGTAGGCCAGTGACTTTCACGGTGACTCCTTTTGAAGTTATGTGACATTCAGCTAATGCCCCTATTGTCTCTGGTACCATCTTGTTTAGAAGCTCTATAATTTCCACAGCCAAGCTACAATATGCAAATCACAATTTGTCAGGTGGTGTCTGCGTGGGTTCTCTACGGGTACTCCGGCTTCCTCCCACAACCGAAGACATGCACTGGGGGTTAGGTGAATTGGCCAGTCTGAATTACCAATAGGCATGAGTGTGAGCGTGCATGGTTGTCTGTCTCTATGTGTCAGCCCTGTGATGAACTGGCGACTCATCCAGGGTGTACCCTGCCTTTGCTCAAGTCAGCTGGGATTGGCTCCAGCATCCCCCCCCCTCCCCCGACCCTTGCGAAGATTAAGAGGCAGAAAATGGATGGAAGGGTAATAATAAAATAAAATAATAATAATCAACAAAGTCAATGCAATTTGTTAGTTGCACCTCCATAAACCAGATATTTGCTCTCAAAATACTGTAAAATTGTAAGCAACAAACACAACCAAATGAAGCTGAATTTAACATCCACAACCAGTTCAATTTCATATTCAAAACATTCATAAATCAGTTAATTCCCAGTCTATGTGGATATGAAATGTACAGCTGTTGTTGCTTTCAAAGACCGTGATTATATTGCTACTTTAAATAATCTATTAAATTTTTGGGCATGTAGAGTTCATTCATGAAATGGTCATTCCTTCCTAGCAATAATACACACAGTCTGAAACATGATGGGGTATTAAATTAAGTAAGAATAATGTTATGAGGTATGTGACTAATGAAGGCCACTGACTGACAGTCCCAAAATCATTTACTTGTTAAAACTATAATTTGACATTACCTCTTAATCAGGAATTCAAGAGGTGCCTGATAAATTCATTAAAGATTTGCCACCATCTATTTTATCTTACTACAGAGATAATGATTTCTCATTATGTCACTTTCTCTGCATCTATTTGCTGTATGTTGTGGTAGGTCTATTGTGTAAGGAAGTGTGACTATTGGAATGGAGTCAGAAAAATCATGTACCCTCTTTTGCCAAATCTGTCTCCAGTGCAGTACAAACCAATCAGCAGTCCAAAAACAAGATGCAAATAATGGACATCTATGCAAAATGCCTGCATCACAGCAAAGACTGAGAATGACTTCCCATTTCTACTGTCTGTTATTTCACAGTGTGTTACAGAAAGGTCTCACTCATGAAGTCCATGCAGAATATAAAACCCAAGACCATGTCTTTCAGTTTTCAAATTTTTCTAAAGGTGATGGCAGGTTAATGAGCTAATACCACCCACTCCCTTTCAAATAATAGAAATGATCACAAATGAAAAAATGTAAATTTGTTAGAAACTTAAAGGAAATACAGCAAGCTCTCAGCAGAGTGGCAGTTACCTTCAGTTGAATGCATTCATAACCAACAACCTCATTGTGTTCATAATTTCCAAATAAAGCTGTCTCATCTAAAGATACCTTTTATTCATTAATCCTGAAGGTGCCATCATGAATCTCGAACAACTTTTAAATGATTCTACACTTTTCTTGGTCACATTGTAAAAATATTTGCTGTGCTACATGCCTCTAAAGTTACTACAGCACTATGTCAAATCTTGACTCATGTGGGTGGCACATTTCTGTGGTTCTTTATCTTAGCACAGTTATTTCTGCTGCCTTTGTCCCAGTTGTATTTTAATTGAGTTTTGATTCCTGCTTTGATGCTTATAATTGACATGCTATATTACTGAGGTAGTCAAATATTTTATAGTGAGTGGAAGTAGGGTATCTATCTGCCTCTAGGATAATTGCACTATTAGTCTGTGTTGATGTGGGTAGACTTTAAAACAACTTTGATCAATGCACAAGAGACTGTAAATTATTTACAAAAATAATAGCTGATATCTGAAATTGGACTACAATTCACAAAAAATACCGCAATAAAGTACTGCTTGCTGGATTTCAGTATTATTCTTCACCATGTCTACTTGCAAGTTAAATTGAGGTCACTTGCTTTCCACTTCTAAGAAGAAAATCTGCTGTTGGCACCTTAGGAAATGAGGAAAATCTGCACTTGTAAGTTGCCTGTATTGACTCTCATTACGTCTTTTGTGCAATTAACAGAGCTTGATTAACCCCTCCAACACTGGCGTTTCGGCTGTTATTACAGTGATTGATTGCAGGCCTCTGTCTTAACCCTTAACAGTGTCCTGTAATTAGACCTCACATAGTCTCATTTATTTGGGTTTGCCTTTTTTGTTTTACCTGAAGGGCTAGGAAGGGGATGCAAGAATGTGGCCCAACTTGCCAGGAATCCCCCTTTTAAAATCATCCCCTCTCAATTCAAAAGAAACCTTGAAGGAATAGTTGACTGTTAAGGGTGAGACAATCTTTTCACTCTGCACTGACTTGTCTGAGCTTGAATTTGTTATAAAGTGCTTTACCCAATAAGGAACAAAAGACGAAGAAAAGCGAAATGCTGCTCCTTCATACTGTACAGTATTAAAAAGTAAGAATCAGCAAATTCAGTTGTCATGTGACAAAAAGAAGTATGTGAAAGTAAACATGAAACAGCTGAAAAGAAGGCCTCTATGAAGACAGTTGGACGTAATTCATCTTGTGCCACTGCTTCAAATATTGAAATTTCATTTTGCACTGTCCAGCATAATATTCATTACAAGAGCACCTCCTTCTTCTTGGCTGAAAGCTGTGACTGCTGCAGTGACCCTGTGTCCTGTCCTCACACAGGGGCCTCATGATTTAAAGCTGAGTTTACACACCATCAGCGAGATATTGTACATATGTGGAAAGCCTTCATAGAGTCTCTCCATTCAGATCCTTTTCACAGAATTCCCACACGTCCTGGAAACCCTAGAAAATACTTGGCCTATTTTCCAGTCATGGAAAACATGGCAAATGAAGAAAAAAGTCAAATGTCCTGGAAAAGCTGAAATTGCCCTGGATTTTGTTGTTGAAATGGTTGTTCCTTTTTTTTTTTTTGCCAAATTTTGGTGTTATTTTATTCATTTTTGTTAACTTACTTGACTATATTGATAATTTTTGCTAATTTTTTCTATTTTTAGTTGCGTTTTGTTAACTTACTTGATTATTTTTGCTCATTTTGTTGCCGTCATTTGTTTTTTGGTTAATTTTTTACTTGCTTAATTATTTTGCTCGTTTTTGCTCATTTTGTTGTCGTCGTTGGTGATTTTTGTTAACTTACTTGATTATTTTGGTCATTTTTAGTGACCTTTCAGATCCCTTCATTTTGTTTTTTCAAAGAAGCACAGAGAGACCAAACGAGTGACTTTCAGTTGAAGAGGGTTTGTCCATGAGTGAGAACATGGTACGTAGGGAGGATGTATTTGTATGCTGCAATAACTTGTCTGTCATATTGTAGCAGCTGAATATGTCCTGGAAAATAATTTTAGGAAAAGAGTGGGAACCCTGTTTTCAGTGACCTCAATTTCACCAGCATCAGTTATTACGCAGAAGTTAACACATCCATATCCTGCACTGTGTTGGCTTCATAAGTTTTCCTTATTTGTCTGATATGCTTCATTCCCCAGGACCAGTATGACATCATTGAAAAGCACACACAGTCTGGCCTAGAGCTGGTGGAGAAGTATGTGAAATTTGTGAAGGAGAGAACAGAGATCGAGCAAAACTATGCCAAACAACTGAGGTAGGCTTCGTTCTTGTCGTTGTTCTCCTGTACATGCCGCCTCCGATGCTCGTGTGTGAGCGGGCTATGTGTGTGTTTGCTTGTGTTTATATGGGTGCACGTTAAAAGACTGTTTATGAAATGTTTGTGGGGTCTTATGACCACTTCGGGACAGAATCTAACTTGTCTCGGAAACACTGGCCCCATTCTACAGCTGCAGTATGCTTGCTCTCACTCTCTCCCTCCTTCTCACTTTATCCATGGTGCTCCCTCTCTCAGTTGTCTCCCTGCCGGCAGGCCCACATCTGCTCTAGTGCTGAGCTGTGCTGGAGAGGAGAGGAAGTGGGAGCAGACTGGCACATGATAGACAGGATGTGGTCAGAAGAAGAGTGAAAGGGGGAAGAACAAGAGATGATGAGCTATTTTAATCCTTACAGTGCACTTTTTTGTTATTGTAAACCAGGAGATTATTTCAATGTGTTGTTATCCTTCACCTCCTTTTATCTAATGCTGCACAATAAATTGATCTGTAACCGAAATTTCAGCCCATGCCGTTATATAACTACAAAAAGGTTCAATTTAAAGGTCCGAAAAGGTCCATGTTAGAACGATTCAGTGTGATTTAGTTGTCCATTTTGCTCTCTTTGTTGTTATTGTGGGCATTATTTTTCCTTGCTTATTTGTTTCTTATTTTTATTCATTTGCTGATAATTATTTGCTTTTTTGAAAGTGTTTTTTGTATTATTTTGTACATTTTAGGTTCATTTTGGTAATATTGTTCATTTCTGTTCACATTTTTAGTCACTTTTGTCTATTTTGCCATTTTGTTTCTCTCTCTCTCTCTCTCTCTCTCTCTCTCTCTCTCTCTCTCTCTGTTTAAGTTGGAAAAAAAAATTGTGTATTTGACTTAATTCCTAAGCCAGCTTACACAAATGGCAATATTGGCCACAATGGTTATACCAAATCGTAAAGCTGTGCATTCACCAATTTGTTTATCAGCATTATTATTATTTTTTACACATTTCACAATGCTATTAGAAATGTTGATGGTGACTGACATATTTCCTCATAGCCAATGTAGACAATTTACAGAGCAGGTGGCTGACAGCTTCTGATAAATTACATCTATTTAATAAGAACAGTGACACAAAATTTCAGCCTGTGAGTGCATATTTAGGAAAAAAATGAACAAACAACACCAACAAGAAATGGTAAAATAATAGGTAAATGTATATATTGAGGATTGTGTCATTTAAAAGCAAATATCAGAATGGCACCTTGTTTCTGATTGTGAATGGATGCAAGTTTTAATTCTCTATCTTCCATAAGTGAATACAATCATAAACCATGTTAGAACACCCACTGGCTCCCAGCAGCATGCATTTGTTTTGACAGATAGACAATCTGCCTGTCTCTGTCTATGCTTCCTACACAGCAGATGTGTCTGCATTAATTTTTCTGTTTACTGGCCTCTTTATGTCTGTCTCAAAATTGCATCTAAGTGATCCACTTGCTCGGCCCAAATAATTAATTTCTCATGATAATTGAATGTACTTTTACCTTCTGCAGGAACCTTTCAAAGAAATATAACCTAAAACGGAGCTGCAAAGATGAACCAGAATGCAGGTAAGCCACTGTAGAAAGAAGGCCTTAAAGAAAATAATGTGTAAATGCAAGTCCTTAGTGAATGAGTTGTTTTATTAGTGTTTAGCCTTGGTCTCATCCATTAGGCTATTTCCCTAAAAGGAAGCAGGAATAAGGAAGTGCTGATTTTCTTATCATGGCATGGTCTGCTGTTGCTTTCTCTTTGAGCCTGTTCATGTGTCATCCTATCAGTGGCCCCATCACCGTGTCATTTTAATCCCCACCCTTTCCTTTCCCTCCTCTTAAATGGTAGGTTGTCAAGCTACCAGGCCTTCTTGGACATCCTGAACGAGATGAATGATTATGCGGGACAGAGGGAGCTAATTGCCGAAAACATGATGATGAACATTTGCATCGATCTGACCAAGTACTTACAAGAGATCAAGCAGGAACGGAAAACGGTCAGCCTGAGAACAACCACCAGTGCACCCTTGTATTTGTCATGTCCTCACAGATAAAATCACACACTTGATGCCTAAGACTTTTGCTCACAAGAGACTTTGCAGTTTTGTTGAAGGAGCAAATTTTACCGTAACATACTACAGATTCTGGTGTGAATGACAAGCAAGCAAAAATACAGCATGGTGACTGAATATTCTGCACTAGTTTATGCATATGTAGTGGCAGCCTGTTACAAATGACACTTAAATTAAGACTATGTGGCCAGATTGGTGAGAGGGGGTGTGGTAGGTTAGAGGGGGACAGAAGGAGATTTAAAGTGGGAGTGAATATGTGAAGATGCTGATGTTGTGGCAGGGAGGAAACTGTGCTTACTATCTCCTGGGACCGGCACGGTCTAAATAGTGGTGCCATTTCTCTGAGGAATGATTTAGCATTGTCCCATTGGATTACAAAACACTGCAGCCATGTAGAAGCTCTCTGTGCAGATGTGATGTCTCAAACAGGAACACTGGTATTTGTTTTCTTGTCTTGTTATGTTGGCTTTTGGGGGTCATTGTTTACTCTATGTCCACCCCTACACATAGCTGAGTCTCTCCCTGTCATCTGACCTGCTGCCCCTCCTCTTACTCGGTCTATTTTTATGAATGTCTGCAGTATCTGATGGAGGCCAAGAAAGCCCAGCAAAGTTTGGAGAGCACCTACAAGCAGCTTGACAGTGTAAGTCTAATACAGTGTGCAATATTTATGAAAATATTACCATATTTTCCGGATGATATGTCGCTTCGGAATGTAAGTCACACAAGCCAAAAAATGCATAATGAAGAAGAAAAAAATGTGTATAAGTCGCTCTGGAAAATGCGTTGCATTTGTTCGGGGAATGCGCGTCACGCGCGCGGCCGCCAGAAGTGAGAGCTTGCGGCTCGCCTCCCTGCCTCACTGGGTAAGTGACGGCGCTGACACGTTCAGTGTTAAGCTGATGGCAGGTATGGTTGTTACCGGTAATGTGTACATTTTAAATTGTCAGTAAAACAGATGTGGCAGATGTAGGTACACAAGCCTACAGTGACCTCTTGCGGCTGTCAGTGTGACAAACAACCAATACTCGAAATATGTAATATACAAGTCACTCCGGTATATTTGTCGCTCCCCTAGCCAGACTATGCAAAAAACTGTGGCGTGTAATCTGGAAAATACGGTAGTTTAAAAATATATTTACTTTTTCTGAACACGTACAAGCTGCACATCTGGTGCAGGTGGTCAGGTGGTTACATTTCTTTAAGTAAAATAAGATGAACACAAAGGAAAGTAGTTCCCACAATCCAAGACCAATTTAGTGATGCGTGTAGACGTTACAGTCCTTAAGCAATTATCCTTACCTGTCATTCATTTTAGAAAGAGTGAACAGTGCTTTGTAGACCTAGAGAAATTCTTTGTATTTGATTTACTCATTGGCCTCACTCCTCTCTCTTTCTTTTGTGCTCTACAGAGTAAAAAGCGCTTTGAGAGGGAATGGCGAGAAGCAGAGCGTGCAGCACAGTATGCAGAAAAGACTGATCAAGACATCAATGCCACAAAAGCGGATGTCGAAAAAGTAACGAGAACAAAATCTTTATTATGAAGACGCTTCCTGTTTTAACACACTCACTAGTTGAATGAAATGAACACCCACTTAACGTGTGTGATTGATTTGCGATTCTAGGCCAAACAGCAGGCTCATATGAGAGCACATGTTGCTGAAGAGTGTAAGAATGACTACGCTGCTCAGCTCCAAAAGTACAACAAGGAGCAGAACCAGTTCTATTTTAACGATATGCCACTCATATTCAATGTAAGTGAATGTTTTTACCCACAAAAAAATACCTTTGTACTATTGGTATGCATATGAAGATCTTAACATTAATGTGCATTCCATTACGGGCTGGGCTATGGGCAATGGTCGCTGAGCAACTGCTGCTGTGTGTTCACCAGAAAATTCAGGATCTGGATGAGAGGCGAGTGCAGAAGTTGGCACAAGGCTACATCTTGTTCTCAGATACAGAGAAGCATGTGATGCCTATCATTGGCAAGTGCCTGGAAGGCATTACCAAAGCAGGCACCAATGTTAATGAGAGGAATGTGAGTTCAGCACAAAAATACTAAATTGATTTAAGCATTCAGCGTGCCTTAATGCAGACAATTTATTTGAACTGTACATGCACAGTATTTTGAATCTTGATCACACATATCTATGCTTGTATCAAATACAGGACTCCATGGTTGTAATAGAGCAGAATAAATCCGGATTTGAACGTCCTGGAGATTTGGAGTTTGAAGACTACAGTCAGGGCATCAACAGAGCCTCCTCTGACAGTAGCCTGAGTACTCCTAAAGGCCCAATGGACCTGCTGGGAAAGAACAGGAGCAAAAACTTTTGGCTATTCAGCAAAAGGAGTAAGGTAGGATGTTCCTCACTAGAGAATGTTTTGGACTAACATAGCCTAAAAAATATTCACCTACATTAATAAGTTTCATTCATTCATTCATTCATTAATAGATATGTTTTTTGCCATGTGCAAATGGTTGAATACACAATAAACCCAGTGATTTACCACGTAGATTTAAAACTGCAGGTAGGCATGGCAGTCTTTTAACCACATCACCATTTGGCAAAATCAGGAAATCCCCTCTACAGAGAACACTCATGATGGATCTGTGGTTGTGCCTACACATGCCCAACATGAACACACACTCCACGGCTCAGCATAATAAGGCTTGTAATGCATGAACCTCTCCTTATACATAAACATACACATATCCCAAGACTTAAGGAAGAGGTCCTTTGCATGTCTCTGTCCCCTGGCTGTGAATGAGTAAACCTTAACCCCCGCCACAGCACCCCTCCCTCTCTATCTGCAACGTGGTTTCCAGTAGGTCACCCAGCAGTCAGCATTCTGCTGTGTTTGTGCTTTCATCAGCACGGGGCCTAAACAACATTGAATTTTCCTTTACAGGCATCCACAAACACACTGCTTCCATTATACTGCCCAGAATGTAGCATTATGTCCTACATCACAATAAAATCTTTGTACCAACAACCAGGTTGACACCAGGTTTGGCAGGTCAGAAAAAAAACTGGATCCGGTTCAAATTCTGATCCTATAGATTTTAACTGTGCTGTTCTTGTTTTTGCTTTTAAAAATCTTTCTCAAGAGGGCCTCACTCCATCTGAAGTTGTGGATCATATCTCAACGAAGCACTCATGCTGAGGTGTCGGTCCAAAATTAATGTGGTGATTTTAGTGGCTTACCACTAACCAGCTACATTGCACCCTCCTCTCCAAACATTAAATGACCCCGTCCTTCTCCTCTGCAGTGTTTGCTTGTTTAATGCCTCTGCTCTTTTTGCATGTCTTACTGGCTGTGCTCTTCTGTGTACTTTTCCTGTCTTGTGTATGTGTGTGGCACACTGCTCTGTGTCATCAGTCATGCTCTTCCAATTAGGGCTGTAGCTGTAGCAATCTGAATAGGAGGTAGAAAATATTGGCTTGACTGAGCTTTTGGTTTACGCCTGGCCCCTAAACACTCCCATTCTTAACTGCGCCCCTTTACTTAGATCCCCATAACTCTGGATAAAGTACCATATTTTCTGTAGATGTTTGCATAGTAGTGCAATAGTTTCAGCTCTTACTATTTACACAAGAGACTTTGATTTAGACATTTTGTATTGAATGCTAGAAGGTACCAGTCAGTTTTTCTAATAGACCTACCCCTCTTTTTTTCACACATGGCTGACACTGTTTCTGGTATGGTTCAGGCATGTTTTTAAGTGAACCTCTTTGTGATGGGGGCATACAGAACACTAGTAAAGTCCCAGAAAGTCTTTTGGCACAATACCACTCTAGCAATTAAGCAGGGACTTTATAACAACTCCACTGAAATATGGATTCTTATTTTATCGACTGTATGTAGGTCACACTGGGAGAATATATAGGGTTGTGGAGTGTGAAAAAACGGAACATTTTCTTTGACGGATTCACAGTGAAGGGGCATAAAAAATGTGTATTTCCCTTTTATTACATGTCTGATTGTTATTGCTTGGATAATTATCATTCCTATAGAAATATATTTTAATGACTAGGCACACAGGAGTGCTGAATGCCCAGTAGACCTTTTGTATAGCTTAATAAGTCCTGATAGAGGCTATTAAAAGAAAACAAAGATGATAATTATTACAAATAAGCCCACTGGCGCATGGCAATGAAGAATTTCCAAGCACCTTTTAAGGATCATTTATTTGTATAAAACTGGCTGTTTATACCACCTTCTTTGCAAAACTATGTGCATTACACCTTGACTTTAGAGTTGTTGATCAAGACTAATTCAAGAAGTGAAAGAAAACATAAATTCAAAAAGTTAAAGGAATAGTTTTAACAGTTTTAATAATACATTTTAACATTCATCTCCATAATTAATTTTCACTTTGTTTATAATGATTCACACTCTGAAATGAGAAGTTAAATGTTAAATGATGGCCAAAATGTTTAAATTATATGGACCGCTTTGATAAAAATAAGAATTTGGTTTAGTCTAATCTGGTTGGTTCCAGATCCTCACTGAGGTTCATTCCACCCTTCAACTTGGCTTGAGTATGATTGCAGGTGTTGGACTGCTGGGGCACTGGTGTGAGTGCTGTGGTTGGATGCTTACTGTGTTGTTTTTGTGCTTTGGTTTTTCTGATGAAGTCCAAAGAGCCAAGTGTGTTTGCGTTTGTGCTCTTTACATTGTTGTCTTCCTGGCTTTGTGGTGTGCTTTAAGGTGTTGACGGTGTCTTTTTCTTTCTCTTGTCACCTTGTTGTTGTGTTTTTTTTTTTTTTTTTGTCTTTCCCCTTCCTCAATCCCTCTGCCCCTCCTCTCCTCACACCTCGTGCTCGGGTGCTGGTACTTTGGTCTCGTTCCACCTCAGCTCTCTCCCTCCACACTCCCTCCTTTCTCTACGCCCCCTGCCCCCTCGCCTGCTAACGGACCCCCTTCCCCCAAGTTTGGCCGGGACACCCTGTCGTACTGTTTGAAGGAGATCAATAAGACAGTCAAACCCAGAATCTCCTCGTTCCGGACACTCAGGAGATCGGTGAGTCACCAGAGGAGATGGTTCACATACTGGACACCTTCACCAACTGGGCTTCTACATAATACTGTGCATCTGTTAGAAGGGCTGACTTCCCCAGATGAATGGGACGGTCAACATCTTAAAACTGAAACATGTAGAACCACTGACCATGGCTCTCCCACTGTTTCTGTTTATACCTGAAATGAACATTTTTGGGTCGAGAGCAAGACTGTTTCAAGGATATTATGAAATTTGTCTTTACACATGCTGTTTCTCTCTCCCTCAGAAGTTTACTCCAGAGAGGATGACGGTAATAGTATAATAGATGGTAAAAGTATATCAGAGCTGGTGTGGGGAATTTTTTGAGGTGACACACTTAAATGGCCACCTTTCCATTACAACGGCCTGTCTGATGATTTTCTTGGGCACAAACCTTCACTGGAGTTTTTGTGTTAAGCAAGTCAACATGCAGCATCCAGCAACATGTTACCAGTAATGTGCCAAGAGCCAGTTCAGTTTGTATTGTAGAGGTGGCCACCTAGTGGTGGATAATGGGAGGAACAATTGGTAGCGCAAGCAAAAATGAGAAGTTCATAATATAAGTTTAAAATAGTCATAGTTGTCTTTGCACTTTCTTGAGTCACCTTTTCCATCTAAGATTTTTTTTTTAATGGAACTTAAAGAAAAACAACAAAAGTATGCTTTATTGTATGTGTTGGCTTATGGGTGGTGGTTTTGGATTCAGCTCACCACTGTGTATCATTTTTTAACATGAAATTGAACTCAGCACATTTATAAAATGGATGTTTCTTCAGTTAGACATTGCCCGTTGAGCTGAACTCAAACCACAGACATACTGTTGCTTCGTAGGTGCCTGTTTCTCTCACCGTGGTTAGTCTTATGAAACTGCTGCTTAACTGTGAAACAAAGGTCAGTGTTAACCCTCCCTTCCTGTGAACTTTTGCAGCCTACAGTAACAGAGGACTTTGCCCATCTTCCTCCAGAGCAGCGCAGGAAGAGGTTACAACAGAAACTAGAGGAAATATGTAAAGAGCTGCAAAAGGAAGTAGATCAGAGGTCTGTGTTTATATGGTTTTCTGCTGTGTATTATAAATCATGTCTGTTAGATCGTCTCAGGTGGCAGAGTGGATGTAATAATAATGCAGTTCACATCAGTTTGTGTATTTCTGTAGTGTCTGTGGGTGTTTGGGTTGTTTATACAGCCCTAAGCACAGCAGGGAACTGATTTCCACTGAAAGTCACTTTCCCTCTTTCTCCCTTGTTCCTCTATTTTTCTCCCTCTGTTCTTCAGTGAAGCCCTGGGGAAGATGAAAGATGTCTATGAGAAAAATCCTCAAATGGGAGACCCTGCCAGTCTGGCATCCCAAATCAACCAGACATCCCAGAATATAGAGCGACTCAGGGCAGACCTCAGCAAGTATGAGGTAATCCTGACCTCCACTGTTCATTAACCTTTTATCTAGTTCTTCATGTTATGTTTTGATATTGTAATGTCACAAGATACCACATTAATACTTAAATGGCTATTCTTCTAACCTCCTTTTGTTCCCTAACTGTTTTTGTCTTCATAAGTATATAACCCTGCAGCTCAGTATGGTGCGTTGACATTTAATAATACAAATACACATCCCATAGCTCCAGAAGAATTGGGTTGTTTCTTATATCCACTTAAAAACTGAAACTTGTGATTGTAACAGTGTTACCAAAGGTACAAAATGAGTCATTTTGAGTACATGAGTACATGTAACACTGTTGTATCAGATTGCATAATTATGGGATCATACTTGGACAAAAGAGGACCATCCACCAAAGACTTAGTATGCATGAAAAAGAGTTGTGACTCAACACCTCATAAAAAATTTCATGACAGATTCAGCAATTGGTTTGTGTCTGAGCAAATTTCAGTGTATAAAGTTAAAGGGTGGAAAAAATGTGTATTGTATCTGACCTTTTTGCCTGTAATGGTGTTACATGAGAAACTATTATTTAACACAGCCCACTACTACATTCAGAAATACCATTTGATCTGCATGACTGGGTAGTGTTTGTGTGACTGACCTGCCTGTGGTCCACTTTCTGTCTCCTGTTGAAAATGTATAGACATCATGAGAGGCTGGAGATCAGTCTCTTGCAGTTCAAGTCATGCAAACCTGAACAAAGGACTGAAATTTCACATTCAAATATACCAAAATAAGTATCTTCAGTTCCCAAATGATTAGAATTTGTAGGAAAAAAGAAAGGTGATGTCAATGCATTAGTAATCATGCCTTTGTTTCACCTATTTGAGTGTATTAGAGATTTAATTAGTCTATGTTTAGAAAATCTAATTCATTTTATCAGTCAAAATATTAAAATCTGTTATTTGTACTTTTGATATTAAAATATAAGTTGAATTGAATAATACAAATTTAATTGCTCTTCTATAGACATGGCTTGCAGAGGCTGGAGGCCGGGGGGATACACTGCGCTATAAAACGCACACATTCAACAACAACGGAGCACATGATGTACTCAGGTAAAACTGTCTTCTGCCAACAGATATTGTATTTGTCACAGCAAGATGGGTGATAACTGTGTTTTTCTCTCCAGCCCTGATGGCGCCCACTCCGATGAAAGCACTCCTGATCCCTCCCAAGCCATCTATGCTGAATTCGATGATGACTTTGAGGATGAGGAACTTGCTGCTCCTATTGGGAACTGCACAGCTATGTACAACTTCCCTGGTATGTCTCAGACTGTTTGATCTGAAAGTCTATTCCTGTGCTAGATGAAAATTGTAGTCAGTAACTTCATTATAACTAGTCCTAGCAAGCAATAATCTTCGTTGCCTCTGAACTTAATCTCTGGCCCTGGAGATGAGAGGCTGTGCATTAGATTTAAGTCCAAGTATTATGTCCTGCTGTAGATCTTTTTACTACATTAGTGAATTAAAATAATTGTTGCTTTGCTTTGTCAATGATGTAGTGTGTGGCTGTAGAAAAGTGCTGGGAGTCCTTGTTGTTGTCATTTGTTAATGTGCATTTATTAAAAATATGAGCCTTCCCTTTGATTCAAGATATATTACATTCAGTTTTACTGCAGCATCAACATTGTGCAGGAAAAAATGAGGTATGCTTGTCAGCTGAGAGATTAATTTTTGCATAGATTTATTAGTACCATTTATGGACAAAATTTCTGAGTCAAAGATTTATTTTTGACAGTTTTCTTCCCAGTTGCTTCACTCTTATTTAAGCCAAGACTCTAATCATAAAAACACGGTGCTATGAGTTTCATCCGTGCTGTCCTTTCACTTCCAGGTGCCAGTGAAGGGACCATCTCCATGCAGGAAGGGGAGGTGCTGGCAGTTGTAGAGGAGGACAAAGGTGATGGTTGGACCCGTGTCCGTAGGAATAATGGGGATGAAGGCTACATTCCTACATCTTATGTCACAATCACCCTAAACAAATGTTAGAACACCTTTTGAGGGATGGGAAAAGAAGAGATGAGCACCTAAAAAAGCTGTATGCATTTCCTCCAGTTGGACCAGTCCTAAAGAAGCCACAGCACTGTAGGTGGGACCACTGGTTTGTCCAAAAGAGGATCCAGATAAGGTGCTCTGATTTAGGAAGAGAGGTTTCCAAATGGGCAAAGGAATGATGCTAACATAATGTTCATTATGGTTCACAAATCCAAGGCGAGGTATTCTCATCCCAGTTCAAAGAGATACCTAAATGACATTTGGATATCATGTCATGATAATTTTAGGTTGTGGTTAATGACTATTGCATGGATCTAAAGCACCATCATGGTCTGAGTGTTGCCTCTTTCCACAGCCTATTAAGGCATTAGTTTTTGGAGAAGAAGGAAGATGAGTGCTGCTGCCATCTTTACACTGAGTGTTAGTACCAGTAACATTTAGGAGGAACTTACCTCACCTGTTTACTTTTTCAGGTAAAGCTGACTTGCTCTAACCTATAACAGTCCACTCTACAGTCAAACATATTATATATAACCAGTTGCGGTTCTTTCTCGTTTCTAGCTTTCCACTTTTTTGCTCTAATAGCACTTGCAGAGATATATGGCACCATCATTTGACTCATGCTTGAAGCAAAAACCATGCGCATCGCTGGGAATGACTCAGATGTTTTTGGTTTTTAGCAGTGAAAAGTGTGTGAAACTAAAGATGGTGAGAGCTTTCCTGTTGCAAAACCCACAAGAACACACCATTGCACAAACACTTAAATCTTTGGACAATCACAGCCATATCATCATTAAGTTCATTTTCATCCTATAGCAGTTACACCTATGTATGAAAATCGTACTAAAAATAATTTATTTCAAGTGTATGTAGTATAAATACAATTTTCAAGTTTCAAAAGTTTTTTTTGTATTAAGGATGTTCTCATGTTTTTTTTTCCCCTTGCACAAATAGTGGACAGTCTACTACCACAAAAGGGAGTAAATATTGCACATATTAAATGTGCTTTATTAAGACTATTGTATTTATGCAATAAGTAATATATATTGTAGGTATCACAACACCACTATTGTCTTATTAGCTTTTTAACCATGCAAATAAAGATTGTTGTGACAGAAAACTAAATGTCTCTAATTAGGCTCCAGATAATGTTTTTGTTTTATTTGGATTTACTTAACACTTTCACAAGTTGATCCTTTGCCTTGGTTTTATGTTGTTTTGGAGCCAGCAGGAAGCACTACTCTTCAAATAACTGCTCATGTGTCTATAGTGCCTTATTGTTGTTACTGTAAGCATTATGTATATACCATTTTTACCAATATATTTTGTGTTTTTAAAGGCTTAATAAATGTAAAACACATTTCAGGTTAGAAGTGATTATGTCATTTCTGCACCGGAAAATAAATATTTGGAACAGGCATCGTGTCTTGTTTTTGCTTAGTTTGTACAAATTTTTTTGTTGATTCAGTCAGTTTATAATCCACGACTTTAATGGAAACATGTTGTATCTTCATTAATTTAATTCTCACACATTCCTAGAAGGCGTATATTAAATTTCAGCTCAAATACCACCAAGATTCTTAAATGGACCATGTCTGTTAAGCCCTGGTTTACAGCCCTGTAGTAAACAAACTGCTTCAGTGTGTGGCTTTAATGCAAATAAGTATCTGTTGACCGCATTCTTAGGTTTTCTGTGTTACGAATTCCATCATGTAGCCTCCCTTGCACATTATCAAAGGATGGCAGGATGTTTTTCAGTGAGTGCGCAGGGTCTGGTGAGTCCTGGAGGACTGGCAGAAGATGACGACTGGGTAGTTGTGACATCATAAATATTCAGAAATCCAAATGGGTACTTTCAGGTCCAGTTATCTGAAAAAAAAAAGTCTGTCTCTTTCATTTTGATGTTTTAACGTTATTTTTAGAGCCCCCAGACCCAGTTCATGACTAGAAAAGGCAGAGAATTCGATTTTTTGCAATATGTCTCCCTTAAAGAACGACTGTAACCAGCACTACTGCCACTCCTGTGTCATCATTAACTGAAGGACGAAACTGGAAAAGATGAATCTATTTTTTCAGTTGAATTAAAATATAGGGCAATAAATGTAGGTTATGATTTTAAAGGGTTATAGAGTAGGTGCTTTTAGGGTAAATTTTTGACAAAACTGCTAAAAAAAAAAATGTAAAAATGACGGTAAACCTATTTTTCCAAAGCATCGCAGAACTTTCTACATTACTGATGTCTACAGAATTATTGAAAACCTGTTTACTTTTGAGCTATTGCAAGTGCATAAATCTAAGTTTATTCATAACCTGGTGTTGTCTTTGATATTGTAACAGCTTACAAGACAATATTGATCTCTTGTTACAGGACAGTGGAATTCATTGCAGTACCAATGAGAAGCGACTGGTTTGAACACATGCAGCTGTCTTCACCAATAGGTGGCACTGTTGCACCATTTCTAAGGCTCTGCTATCCATTCTGCTCACTGCATAATTTTGTTTTCGATATACTGTAGGCCAAGCATTTGCATACCTGATTAAATTGCGCTGGCTTCAAACCCATACTGTTTATAATAACTTATTAAGAAACCTGAAATTGGCATAGTCCCAATTTTCAAATTCACCTTGTTTATAACAGCAGACAAATGAAGAGAAAGACAACTGAAGCAAACTTGATCAAACACCAACATCAGGCTGAAAATTGTTATGGTTTCCTGCAGAAATGAAATAACTAATGGGAAGAATGATGGATGAATGAAACTCTAAGGAAACAGAGTTTTATGCAGTGATGTGCTGTTACATTGACTGACTGGTCAGATGACTGAGGAATCGGATCACCATTTGTATGCAAAGCCTTTAGTCACAGGATGCGTTAAAGGTCAACTTCTCAATAAGGATACTGGATCCAGCCAACATCCTGTGTCTGCCTAAAGCTGGGAGGCAACACTGTATCTTGGCACCTTTGCCTGGTAGCGACATTAAGAACGCCACACTGGAACCCACACAGCTGGAGAAAGTTCACATGCTGTATAGCTGTAACATGTTGCTGTGCTACACCCCAGTCAGCTCCAACAACACCTACTCTAACATGAGCAGGGGTGTGGCTGAGAAAGTAACGCTTGTAGAGATTTGAATTCATGTAAAGTGGTGACATCCAAGTTTTCTGCCCTTTCTGACTAATTAAAAATTTACTCTGAAATCAATAACAGAGGTGGAGGAATGTCAGACACAGTGAACTCTATCATTCATAATCTCTTACAAATGATGGGGTGGTCTGTTTCAGTGGTTTTCAGTGGATTTACAGCCTTTGGGAAGAAGTACCATGCCTTTACAATACACTGAATATACGTATAGACCCACGTATGTCATGTTTGTCTCAAAAATCATTCAGCATCATGAAGTGCTTTAATGCAGACTCTTTCCTTTTCAGTGAATTCTGCACAGTGTGAGGAATTTCAAAAAAAATTTATACCCAAGTCTGAGTTAGCACACTGAACTTCTCTTAGAAGTCTGAAATTAATCAACATTCAATTACCACAATAAATGTTTCCATTCAGGAATTCAAGTAAATTACTGAAATCAATCTTTAAAAAGTTTTTTCTAGAAAATTCATGTAAAATGACAATAATTATATTGTAGCATTAAAATATCATTTAAACTAAAGAGCTTGTGGATACTAGTGGATCCCAGTACTGTTAGTTGTGGCATAAGCTTTACATTGGGTGGTTGTCCAGTAAATATATAAAGCACTGTATAATACAATAAGAGTGATGTCAGAATAATCTGGTTTTACCAAATTTATTGAAATACTAGTTTTGGGCAAAATAAGCATGGAATAATTTATTTTACTTACTTTACTATTTACAAAAGATGAAATATGCATGCATGCATTTACTCAGTCAATAAGTAAGGATCATGCTTTTCAATTTTACTCTAAGGAGGTGGTAGTGCCTCAGTAGGTAGAGTGGGTCGTCCAGTAACTGCAGTTACTTGAACCCCACCCCATCTCAGTCACTCTGCCGTTGTGTCCTCGGGCAAGACACTTCACCCACTCACCTTGCCTCGTATGAATATGAATGAATGTTTGGTGGCCGTCGATGGGGCCATTTTGGTGCAGATTGGCAGCCAATTTTCAGTCAGTCTGCCCCAGAGCAGCTGTGGCTGCAGAGTAAATGAATAATGGATTCAGTGTACAGCACTTCGAGTGTCCTGAAAACCACTATATACACAAATGCATTTCATGATTATTATTATTCTGTCTTTAAATGACATAATGCCTTTTTTCATCCAGTCTGTTTCTACATAGTAACATCATTTTACGCATAGACATTTCAAATTGACCTTAAAACTGACATATACACTGAGGCTAAGTGTGATAACATCATATAAATATGAAGTAGAAATAACTGACTCTTCCATAATATGTTTGTGTGGGGTAAGAAAATTTAATATCAGCCTGAAGAGAAGGAGATGATGGATAAACCTGCTTGTGATCCAATAGTTTTAGAAATGGTCTATTTTTAGTTTGTTTTATTTTAATGCAACTACAAATCATGAAAAACTATTGAAAGCGCAGCATTCACCTTCCACTTACTGACCTAATTTCAAGGCCCTTTGAGTTGTTACTGTGTGATCCACTAATGAGCAACTACCTGATGCTCATTAGCTTTTAGGGCAGTTGAATATTAGAGTAATAGTGACCAGAGAGCTATACTGTAAATAACTATCTCCTGGCAAGAATTCAGTCAGTCTCATGAGGGTGCAAGTCATGAATCATACCCTTTTTATTATGGTGGATACCGTTACAAAATAAGCAATTATTTCTCTGCCTACTGCACCAGAGGTGATTAAAGATTTAAGAAATCTATCTTTCAGCTGTTGCTGCTGGAAAAAGACAGAGATGGAAGGAAACCTTTAAGCTTGTCAGCAGCTCAGTGTGGTCTAATAGTGTCTGATCTCAAGATACCATTAAGCCACAAGAGGAGACAATTAAAAGAGTGGTATTACAATCTCTGAATAATTGATATTCCAGGTTTAGATTTTTTTTTTTACACCTACCCAAATGCTTTGTAATATGCATAATGAAAGTCATGAATAAACAACTAACTTTTACAACTGGTCGTAAGAGACATTTAACATGCAATTTCATTGTAAATTTGAAGCAAAAACTCACTCATATATCACTGCCTCATGTTTATTTTTGCAGCACAGCATGAGGTCGATTTTCTTTATGTTTACTACTTATATTTTCTCACAATCATTTGGCTGAAGCTTGTTTTCAGTACATTGAAAACATTCTCTACATAAGAATCAGCATGTAGAAAGCCTGAATTAACTCTGTAATACAAAGCATTTTAATGGTTCTATCCAGCTTGCACTTAGTTGACAGGAGCCAATGCAATGCTGCCTCAGTCACAACAACATGGAACATAACTCAGATGTGCTAAAATAAAAATTCATTTGGTGTAAACAGTAAATAATGATGGTTGTAATACTGAGCCAAATAACTGTCAGATTGCAAGTACACAAAATGCTAATTTGAATAAGATTTTCAGCAAAATGCCAACAAGACAACAGAGGTGATTAGTTCTCTTTACATGAGGCTTTTCAGTAATATTTTGCTTTTTGGTTGTCATATGGTTTTATACGTAAGGCGGGCAAACAGAAAATAATTATTCCAAGATTTGTAAGGTTGGATAGTGTCAAAGGGCAAAAAAGTTAATGTACAATGGCTATAGAAATTCCTGGGGAAAGAGTCATAAACAAACTGTTACAGATTGGTCTGGCTAGCCTAGCTAGGAGTCAGTTCGCTAAGCTCCCAAGACAGCCCCCCGGAACCTATCCTCCTCCAGACCTTGCGTGTTTGTACAGAACTTGAGTTATGTTATATAATAGCTCTGGGTGATGTGTTTTGACCCTATCTTGTTGGGGGATGAAGGTGTGTATTTGCCAAACTCAACCCCACACGTCTGGTTCTGGATCCAGCGAATCATACCCATGGAGTCCGTCTGACTGGCGGTCCATGTACCCTCTTTCGATGAATCGGCCAACACACTCTTAGGTGTTTGGTTGTAGTTCAGAGTTTTTTAAGGTGAATCTACACAAAGGTGTTAGCGTGCTACTTAAAAGTTTGATTCTCAGTCCATAGGTCAATTGTTCAGCTCTCTCAGCTCTGCTTCATCCATGAGCTGTTCTGTCAAACTTCTTGGTCCCAATTGTTCTGAATCTCCGACACTCACTTAGACGAGTCTCTCGATTCTCCACCTGTTCGGTCGGCGTCTCAATTACTACTTCTCTTTCTCCTCACATAGTCTGTCTCACAGCTGCTTTTATTAGATTGTTCCACACAGCTGTCTTTAATGCACGCTGATGACAGAGAGTTCATAAAACATGCCCACATCCTCAGAATATGTGTCAATTAGTGACTCCCTGAGCTGAAAACCACGCCTACGGAAACTCGATCGTAACACAAACCTACATCAATAATAATGAAAAACAGTCCTCATTGTTACTGTGTGTTTAATACTGATGTGGAGTGACTTCATATTAATCCATCCATTCATTATCTGCATCTGGTTGAATTCACTGTGCATTTAATTTTTCACATCAATACGGTGTTGTTTAAACTGCTCCTGGATCTTTTTTAACACATTACATTTAAAAAGGATGTTAATTTCAGTTGGAATAAGCGAATAAATACATCTTAACAGATGGTAACGAATTATGAAAAAAAAAGGTTGTTTTATGCAAAATGAAACTGATTATTCAAGAACGGACTTGCCAAAACTTAACAGATGGTATTTGAATACGGGCACTCACTTACATATATCACTACATTACAAATGCACATTCTATTCTAAGGCATAAATATTGTGTACAGAGAACAGAATTGAAGTAAAGATGGGTACTTTACCAAACTTTCTTTTTAATACTTCCTTTTACATAAGTACAGAATGTCAGGAGCGCCATTTCATAAAGTTAGAGTCCATACAAGGACTCCAAACCATGCTGTCATTAAGATGACTTTAATTACGTTTTGACATAGGAGCGCTGCAGAATGCAATATTAATGCACATTAAATTAAACCAATTTCTGGAGATGTTTTGTGGGCTATTTTTTATTTATTGCTTGAACATTTGAAACCCCATAATAAAGGACCTTCGATCTCCTCTGTTAGGATTTCTTCGAATGTAGAGCCTCTTCAGATTCAAGAGGTTTTTGAATAAGGCTCATTTGTATGATTTACTATTGTTCCTAATTGCATCACAGGACATCAGGTCATCCCATTTCTCATATTTATGTACTGTAATAGTAGTGATTGAGTTTAATAGCCGCTCAGTCAAATTGCCATGTACTTAACGAACAAGCATGTGCAGAGTTCAGATTTTACACACAAATATGGGTGATTAGGTGGAAGAGGCTGCCCAGCTGCCAAGGTACTAGGAATGAACACTTGAACTGCATTCACATAGAAACAAATAAATGAAACAGGAAGACACTTTTTATTTTTCAGTATCCAAATCATTTAAAGGGTAATGCTGAGCTAAGAACTAAATCAGCAACAAAAAAACAAACATGAAAATAAAGCCACAAAATTAACAACATCATCCAGTAAATGACCAAAACTAAAAAAAAAAAACAACAATAAGCAAAATAATGAATATGATAGGGACAAAAGTGAACAAAATAATCTACAGCATAAACAACATAACTGAACAAAATGTCACTAACATAGATCAACTTGATGAAAATGAATACAAAAATGAACAAAATAAATATTCCACAAAATTAACAATAATTAGCTAAAGTAATCACAGAAAACAACATCTTTATGGAAATGAATAAAATGATAAAATTAGCAAAGATGACCAAAAAAATCTGTGAAATGAACAACAATAACGATGAACATAATCAATAAAATTAACAAAAAGTAAAAATGATGCACATGTATGATACCCATACAAAATCAATACAAATGATGAAAATACTGAACAAAATAAATCTATAATATGTATCATGTAATAATATATTTTTACATGCTGGCAGCTAAAATGTGCATCATATCGTACAGTACATACTCAATACAGACAGTTATTGTAAACACTTTATATATTTAGAAAATATTCTGGTCTAACATAATTGGAAACGATGCTTCTGTCCTAAACCGACCCTCCCAGGTAGCACGTCTCTTGCTTTGCCAGGCTTTTTCTCCACAGGGCTTCACTAATTAAGCAGAAATGTTTGATGTAAGTTTGATATGCTCTAGGCCCAGGGCTATAGCCATGGTACGGTTTTGGTCTCCCAATCCCAATGAGGAAAATCCGATTTGTATTCAGCATCAGAGGAAGTCCTGTCTGGAAGTCTCAAGTGAGGGCAACACCAACTAATGAATTATTTTCAGTCTGAGAAAATACACACTGCCAAAATATGCCCCTGTCGCTTTGTATTCCAGATAGTTTAGACCATGATGGAATGCTTTTGTGAAGTTAAGTTA
Organism: Pseudamia nigra; assembly: GCA_029823295.1. NCBI lineage: Eukaryota > Metazoa > Chordata > Actinopteri > Kurtiformes > Apogonidae > Pseudamia > Pseudamia nigra. The sequence continues at coordinate 27,298 of JAQQAE010000741.1, forward strand.
TAACAGAAATTGCATTACTCAAGTTCTGTTTGGTGGAGCTTCATTCAGTATGTTCACCACATCTTATGCTTTGCTTTGGTCCTTAACTTTTCAGATTCACATTAACTTTATTGATCCCTGGAGGGAAATTACTCCCTCCGGCTCAAGAAAATAAAATATAAACAAGCTATAAAATTACAAAGTTAGAGATTCACATTGTGGCTCAAGTCAAAGTAGTTGTCTCGTCGAGTATTCAATTTACCTGCTCTCAGTCGAGGTGTTGAACAGCCTGATAGCAGTGGGGATGAGGGATCTTAATGTTTAGTCCTGCAGTGTACTCACGTGAGTTGTCCACTGCAGCTGTTCCTCCAGCAAGTTAATCTAAATTGTCCATGATGTCCTCTACCATATTCTGTTTTTCTCCCCACCACAGTCCCCAGTGATTAGTGATTCTAGCTTCCTCCTAGTTCCTGAGTCACTGTTTCCACCAGATTGTCTTGCATCAGACCAGAGCACAGAGTGGCACACTTGCCACCATGACTAGTAAAAGATCTGTCGTATCTTCAGGGCACCTGAGCCTACTTTTGATAGAGTGCGTCTGTGTTCAAGGAGCAGTCCATCTTATTGTTCAGATGCAGACTGAGAGGCGTCACCTTCAATGTTGACTGGTTGAAGAGGAGGCATAAAAAACGCCAACCAACATGTCTCAGAGGTGTTCAGAAGGAAGCAGTTTTTGTGACTCCAGTCTGTGTTTACATGTACCCTGATATTCCACTAACAATCAGAATAACAGCTAGAGTTCAAAGTGACTCATGTGATCACCAAATCAAAAGAAACTGGTCTGATTGGAGGGAATACAACTCTGACAGATCAAGGTTGACCCACATGAGGTAACTTTGGGTCACATGATACATTTCTGGGAAAGACAGAAATATGGTCTGTGGCAGATGCAACCTTTTTCATTCAAGGGTTGTTACTTTTATCAGTGTTCAAAAGTGCAGCAAAAAAAAAACCCAAAAACAAATAAAAACACATGTATTCGCTGAGCACATTGTGGTCCATATTACTCAACTCAACAATTAAGATGGAAAAAAAAAACATAAAAATAAGATGGAAAATGTCTATTTCTTGTTGTATGATTTTTCAGTCAAAATGTGTAAAATCATTTGCAAATGTCAAAAAAGTTACATTCTGATGAGATTTAACATACAATATTCACTTTATTGCACATCGATGTAGGAAATTTATCTTGGGCTCCCTTACCCAGTGAAGCCAGATTTTTGCATCTCTGCGTGCCATTCTCAATAAAAATTTAAACCCACTATTCTTTTAAAAGTCCTCCAGGTCTTTGAGGTTGGATGGGTTCCTTACCATCACACAAGTTTTTAACTCCCTCCACAGATTCTCAGGTAGATTTAGGTCTCAACTCTGGTTTGGTTAATCCACAACATTCACATCAAAGTTGTAGTATGCTTTGGATTGTTATCTTGCTGGTATGCTCAAAGCTGCCCAAGGCCGAGTGTTCATACATCCTGTTTGATATTTTCTACAAGTATCTTGACATTTAGCATTACTATAAATTATTTTTTATGGTGTGATATTTCATGATGGTGATTTATTATTTATTGCTACTGTATCATTAACATTTTATTAACATTTTTTTCTGTCTCCATAATAACAACTCATATTGTGTCATTTTAATGTCATTAATTTCAGCATAAATCACATGAACACAATCTTAAACCATCACAAAATAATGGTCTCTGTCTTTCTTGTTGGTTATATTTAAAATCATTTTTCCCTTTTTACATGTTTAGTATAATTTACATTTTTTATTTCTTTCACATTTTTTTGTATTTTGTATTTTCATGACATTTTTGTCTATGATTTCATCTTTTTGGGTCTTCATCATCATCGTCATCATCATTTTCATGTTTTTTTTAACACCTTCTAGATCTTTTATATTGTTTTTGTCTTGTTGCATCTTTTACTCTTTTATTACCTCTGCCAAGCAAAGCGGCAGAGGTGATGTTTTTGCCGGTGTTGGTTTGTTTGTTTGTCTGTTAGCATCATAACTCAAAAAGTTCAGGGCAGATTTTAATGAAATTTTCAGGAAATGTCAGAAATAGAATAAAAAACAACTGATTAGATTTTGGTAATAATCTGAATCAATGATCGCTATTACTGGATTGGACATCAGGTGACTTTCAACGTATCAACAATGTCGCCATTTTGAAGTGTGCTACTGTCATCTGCAAGCATCGTGTCCAGTAGCACTAGCCAGAGACAATTCAAAAGGCTTCCAGTGCTTTGCTTTTGGCTGCTATACCTATGGCAATGAATATTTCAGAAAGCAGGGCATCTCCCTTTACAAGTAAGAAGGTATTTTCATGTTTAGATGATATATAGTATAGTAGTCGCCAATCAGCGGTTCGATGACATATACTTTCTCAGTAAACTTGCTATATCATGTGAACACTTAAGTATGCATTTTCATCACTTAGTGGCATTTTACAGTCTATACCCATTATAAATAATGTTAGAACATTATTATCAATTTAGTAATATGTCAGCAGTTATGCGCTTCAGTCCTTGTTATAAAACTATACTTGCTGATGTAGTCACATTTTTATATATATACCGTAATTTCCGCACTATAAACCGCACCTGATTATAAGCCTCACTGTCCAAAAATGTCACATTTTTAATTTTTTT
>JAQQAE010000742.1:0-29990 GCA_029823295.1 Pseudamia nigra
GAAAAAATTAAAAATGTGACATTTTTGGATGGTGCGCCTTATAATCCGGTGCGCCTTATAGTGCGGAAAATACGGTATTAATCTATGATCCTGCACCTGACACGTTCACCTTTCATATAATTTTCTGTGACGCACACAGACGCCCAAGCGGCTATAGAGACACAGTGTACACGGGGGAAATCATCGAGAAAACACGGCTGAGGGAAACTGATGGTGTGTGTACACAGGGTCTTCAGAACACTTCAGTAAGGTGCTACAGCTTGTCAAAGCAGCCCAGTGTCAGGTGACAAGGCATCGTGTCACCGCAGACAGAAATGGCCCAGTAATGTCTCAGCCGATGAACCACGAGCCACGGCTTTGTCCAGACATCACGGCTGAGTCTCAACAGCAGCTTGCTCCTGTCACTGGATTTAATTCGATTCACGTAAACACTGAGCTTAAACATGTTACTGTCTCCTTTACATATGAGCCTGGACAATTAGCACTTTGTTTTAGTTTGATTTTTTATATGTACTGGTCAACATCAGCGTGGGTATTTTTGAGTTGAAATATTGTTCTGTATGTTCTTTAAATGCTGGTCTCCACTGGACCTAACCCACTAATATCCAATTCAAAGCAGTTTTACTTTTTATACAAATTGGAAAACATATACATTGTATAATCTAATTACTATATTTTCAAAATAAACCACAAAACAAACCAAAAAATAGAAAAAAAGAAAAATGAACATAACTGAAATTTTTTAATCACAATCACAGAATAACCAAAAATGACCAAAAAAGGAACACCATAATCAACAAAAACAAAAAGAGGAACAAAAGGATCCACAAAATGAAAAAAATGGCTGGATTGTTAGCAGCATGAGTAAAAATGAACAAATCATGAAATTGAGCAAAAATGTAACAAAACAAGCAACAACAAAAAATTTGCCACGAAATGAACAAAACAGAGCAAAAAAAGCAACAAACAATGACAAAAATGAACAAAAAATGACCAAAATAAACAAACTGATAAACCAAATAAATTAAAGCTAACAAATAATTCAAACAACTATGTAACCAGTCATGATTCAGTCAAATGTCCATTTTACAATGGGAACAGATACAGTACTGCATCATAATGATAGAGTAACAAAACTTTTTTTTCCTTCTTTCTGTTTCTTTTCAACCACATATTTCAAAACACCCAAATTTGTAGATCACTGGTCTGGACAAATCTGAAAGTAATATGTCATCTGTATTTGTGTGTTAGAAATAAAGGATCATTTCACCAAACTTGTATGCATTGACTTATTTGTTTCAGCTCAGACCAGAGTTGAGATTCATCCTGCACTTTCATTGTTGCTCATTTTGCTTCTTGTTGGGTCATTTCCTCGAAAGTTTCATTCATTTTTCTTCATTTTTAAAATTTTTTTTTTACCTTTTTGTTCAATATCATCATTATTTCTTTTACTGTTTGCTATTTTTTTGTTACCTTATTTTCTGGACTATAAGGCGAACCCTCCAAAAATGACCAATTTTTAGATTTTTTCCATACATAAAGTGCACCAGACTATAAGGCGCATTACGCAACACAAAACTTAGATAAGTCAAACTTTATTAAAAATTAAAAATATTATAAATTAAACATTTATTCAAGGCTTTCCACAATAACTCTCAACATCGTTCAGTTGTAACACAGCAAATAAAAACCTATACATTTACTTTTTAAGTGTATTTCTAAATTAAACATACCAGTATTTGTTTCATTAAATAAAACAAAACTCATAAGTCAAACTCTATTCAAGTCTTTCCACAATAACACAACATTGTTCAGTTGTAAAGTGCTATATAAATAAAGTTTGATTGATTGATTGATTGTAACACAGCAAATACAAACCTATACATTAATGTAATATATAGTAATGTAATGCTCGTACAAGTGGTGCACAGCAAGTCATACTAAAGCATTTTGACAGATTTTTGAGTGCTGTGTACCACATAATGACCTCAAACCAACTTTACGGTAAGCCCAAACCAGGAAAAATCCATATATAAGGTGCACCTGAGTATAAGGTGCACTGTCAAGTTTTGAGAAAAATTAAGTATTTTATGTGCGCCTTACAGTCCGGAAAAAACGGTATTTTGCTTTTCTTTTTTTTTTTTCTTCATTTTGCTTTTAACTTTGTTCATTTTTGTTCAATCCCATCATTATTTTTACTTATTTTTTCCCCAGTTTTTTTATTATTTTGTTCGTTTTGCTCCTAATTTTGTATCTTTTTTTACTACTTTTAATAATTTTGCTATTTTTTCCCTTTGTTATGCTTTTTATTTTTTTTATTTTTTCATTTTGCTTCTAATTTTGTTTTTTTTTGCCTGCTATTTTTAGTCATTGTGCCTGTGTGTTTCTTCATTTTGTGTTTATTTTGTTAATTTTTGCTTAATTTTATCATTGTTCTATTCACCTTTCCTCTTTTTAATTTTGTTCATTTTCGTTCTAATTTTGTGATTGTTTTTGACTGCCGCGTTGCTTTTTCCCCCTCATTTTGCTTCTAATTTTGTTCATTTTTTCCATTATTTTGTTCCTCATGCTTTACTTTTTTTAGTGTTTGCTATTTGTTTTTCATCTTGCTTGTTACTGGGTTCATTTGTTTCTTTATTATCATGATTATTTAATTCATCCTTTTGTTCGTTTCATCCACTTTCAGCCATTTTCAGTCAAAACACTTAATGAGTTATTGCTGTTTGTCTTAATTTTGTTTGCCTGGATTTTAGAGTTGCTGCAAATTTGAGAGCTGATTTTCTCGTAATTGACTCAAGACATTTAGTCACAAAATAAATCAGGGAGCACAATGTCCAGCAGCCATAACTCAGTTTTGACCACATGTGGAGTTACTGCACTTTGCCTTTGTCGTGCAGACAACTGATCTGTATCTTGGATCATCATTTCTTCTCATCAGCTATTACCGAGCACTACTAATATTTCCCTGTGATTTTTGGAGCTCAAACAAAAGAAAACAATAGCAAGCTGTTTGAATCTGACTGAGCAAACAAATCATCTTTTCAAGTAAAGACCGTGTGAATAGCATTTGAATGCCAGTATTGTACAGCATGTTTTTCTTCGCCACACATCTTCATAGCATTCTCTCTAATCCTCTTTTCCACAGTCTAGTCTGAAAAAGGCCTTTCACTCTGTGGCCTAAGGGACAAGAATAATTGTTGATACGGAGGCCGCTGTTTCATAAACTCCTTGCGCTGTAATCACACTCTGACAGATGTAGGCCTACTGCATATATTCACATGTACACATGCAGACACAAACACACACATGCACAACACAACACATTTAACCCCCTCGTTCTTTTCTCTGTGACTCACTGCTCATATCAGCATAATGGCCGCAGACTGATCCAGCCCACAGGGGCCGAGAGTTGTAGCAACACAGGGTTCTGAATAAACAATGAGTGACGTATGAAGAGAGACTGGATGTGATCAGAGAACAGCATGTGTTTCATAATGCAAGGAGACGCTCATAGGTATGGACAGTAAACCCATCAGGCTGATGTAAAAACTGATTTTAATTACATGACCAACCAACGCTGTTAGTCAAAAGTTAGAACACACCATTTACTTCAGTGGTTGTTCTTCATTTTTATTATTTTCAACATTGTACATTAATACTGAAGACCTCCAAACACTTATGACGTTCTCTCATCAGATTCATGAGGTCGTCCCCTGGAGTGGTTTTTCAAATCACAGGTGTTCCTTGTCAAGAATTCATTTGTGGTATTTCTTGCCTCCTTAATGTGCCCTAGACCATCAGTTGTGTAGAGGAAGGGTGGATACAGAGTATTATTAGTGCTACTAGAACTACTGTACAAAACTACTGTATATTATGACAAGAAACACTAGTTAAGTACTTTAAGAAATGAAAGTCAGTCAATCTGAAAAAAACAAGAATTTTGAATGTGCCTAGGGCAAAATAATTTATAAAAACACTGAAGGAGGAAGTGTGTCCAAACTTTTGACTGGCAGTGTACTCCAACAAATAAGGCGATATGGTCAAATTTTGTGCCTGAATAACCCGAGTTTTCATACCCCCTGAAACATCCAAATTTCTGTGATTGCAGTGGATAATAAGTTGAATGACATTTGACCACATGTGAAACAATAGCCTGCTATATAACCTTTTGTCCCTTTCTAAGTGGCAGTATCCTGGTATAGATTCTGAGACGATGAAGCATGAATAGTAATTGTTTACCTGCAGTTGGTACAATGTCAACAGACTAATCCATCACATGGACCCTGTCTATTTATTTATAGACAAGGGGAATAAATCAGGCTAGTGGATGAAACTTGAAAAGACAAATACAAGGACACAAATCGGAGCCCCGTGGATAATCCTTTAAACATTTTAATCAAGATGTCAGTAACAGGAAAGATGAATGACACATCCATCTACCTGTAATTAAACTTGTGCATCATAATAATGTAGATATAATGTAATAAACAGCCTGAGTGTGATATACAGACACTAAGAGCGCTGTAAATGATTTGAGATTCTTGATCATTTGAAGTGTACATTGTAACACTCTGGGTAAATAATGTGAGTTATATTCAATAGAATATAAAGCTTAGTACTGAATGATATGAACTACTTTGTGTTCACTTAGGTATAATTTAATGTCGTAGAGTGATTGCAAAATTAAGTTTTTGATAAACCCAGAGGAGACAGCTCCAAAAGTAGGTACAGCTGTGCTGCCCTACACAAGCAAAGTGCAGGAACTCCATATTTGGTCTAAATAGAGTTCAGAATGGAACTGAACTGTGTGACTGATTTTTTTGTTTTTTTGTGACTGTCAATCAAGGTTAATTTCAGAAAAAAATGATGTGTCAAAGAAACTCTAAAATGCAGGCAATGTTGGTAAGTTACTGCGCCTTGGCTTCAATGTTTTGACTGAATGTGAACCAAATAATGAGCAAGTAAAGCAAGTAGTAAAGCAAATTTAACACAAGCTTCACAAAACAATCAAAGAAAAAAAAAAAAGAATCAAGAAAATTAGCAAAATGAACAAAAAGCAAAACGATCATCCATGAACATGAACAATTAGCAAATTAGCAATTAGCAAAGAAATTAAGAAAACCTAACCCTAAGCAAGAAAATGAGCAAAGAGCTTAAAGTAATTTTTTGTAGTATTTGTATGTTGCAGTATGAAGTTCATTGTAGATACAGTATATACATTAGTGAGGATGTAAAATTTGAAAGCTATGATCTGTATCTTTTATTTCTATTAAATGTAACTAATCATCTTATGACCTCACCAGTGGGATTCAGCACTTGAACTGAAGAGTGCCATAAAACCTAGAAATCTGTGTGCAATACTGTATGTTTATCTGGTGACTGTTCAAACTCCTACAAAAGTATTGCTTTTACTGCTCTGTGCACACTCACAAACCAGACGGCACTCCATCGTTTACTGGGAAAATTCCCCTCATTTGTTTATACACAGGAGATAAGGAAACACTGCAAGTAGTTATGAGGAAATTGAGCATGCATCACTATTTTCCACATGAGTCTCATTTGAAATTTCAAAGAAATGTTCTGTGCAACTCTTTTTTACATCTGCCACACACTTTGTTTGGAGAAGCTATCAGAAGAAGTTTTCTCTGATGTCTTTTTCATCAAATTCAGGAAACAGGAGAAGGTACAACACCTTCAGACAGACAGACATACAACATGACATCTGGGAAAGGAATGCAGGGAGACAGGAAAACAAAAAAAAAATCCTGTTAATCTCTGTCAAGTGAGCTTTACTCAGTGTGAGAATTAAGATGAAGGGCCTGATTCTGCGTGCTGTAAAAACTCCTGATACAATACTAACTTTCAATGTCATTGGATTTGTCTGTGTATTAGTGGAAGGGCGGGGCATGGTGGAAATGGGGACTGAGATTACAGTGAATGTCACCCTACCTCCTCTCTCAATCATCCACTTTCAATCCATCGCCATGCCGGGGTTTGTGAGACAGCTTGGCGATGATGCCAGTAAAATGGGATCAATAGCATAGGGAAAAACGGACCAGACAATCTCTTACCCCCTTGAACTTCTGTACCCATGATTGATTTGTCCCCTGCCACAGCAGAGGAGACATTAGAGACAAGAAACATGTGTGCACTACACGTGTGTGTGAGTGTGTCTGTGCACCTGTGTACGTGTGTTGAAAGCATGTTTCTGTAAAAGTGTGGTGTCTACGTACGTGTCTGTGTGCGCGCGCCATGATTGATGATCTGAAGAGCACACACATCATCAGCAAGGCATTTGCGAGGTGTGTGAGTCAGGAGCTGTCATCCCCCTCAGTCTCCCCAAGCAGAGGCCTCGGCTGCTGATTTATAGTAAATCATTAAAATCTGCTTATTATTGCAGCAGCTCATCGCCCTCCCCCTCCCTCAGACCCTATAACCAGCCCCTCCCCCAGAAAACTTGCTACACCACTGCAGAGACACACACAGAGAAGATTTCCTGACCAGCCCACCAACACTAACTTATACACACAGACTGATGGTCAGCAGGTTCTGGCACATTAAATCCATTTCTGATGAAAATAAATACTCCAGGTGTCCTGTTTCATAAACATCGGTTGAAGAAGCCAATGAAGGAACCTGGCGGTGTTCCTGAACAACAGCTGGAGCACAGCGGATGTATCTATCAACAAAAAAATAACAGAAAAAAACTTTCTTATGGGCACTCATGCTCACATGTGCATAAACACACACATGCACTCACACACACACACACCTGCACACCTCTACTGTCTCCTGTGTATGAAACTGAAAATGTGATGTGACTTGAACAATGACAGGTGTGTTTGTCAAGGATGTGGCTGTCACTTCAAATCAATGGACGGGAGCATCTTCCCAGGGAGACTTTCCACTTCTTAGGGTTTGACTGGTTACACTGCGCTTCACTGCAGGTTTGGGAACAGTAAGTTGTCAAAGTGGCATTTAGAGAGCTCTGCTTAGCCATGAGATCGGAAAAATATCAGAAGCAGCTTCTTTTTGCTTTTATTTCATCAAGCGCTTAGTAGAAAGCTGTGTATAGGTTTCACTGGCCATTATACACAGACTAATGTAGTGAAAAGAAAATCATTATCTGGGTGTCTATCCATCTGAAGATCGTTACCATGAAAAAAATCAGCAAATCACTGTTTAAGAGACACACTATTCAACCAAGTTGTGTAGGGCACAAAATAAAATGATGATAATCATTTCCACTGAATAACTCAAGTGAGAATCACAGCTTGTCTATTGTCACTTTGTGGTGCGTGGTTTGTCAAATGCTTTTCAATTACAGCCTTTAACTTGAGGCACTATCACATCCCCATGAAGTGATTTTAATGGAGTTTGGTGCAATTGTTTGTTATGCGACTCAGGTCTTTTCAGCAGATAGCGGGAAGAGAGAGAGAGCGAGAGAGAGAGAGGAAGAAAAAAGGAAACTCAAATGAACTTTTGGCAATAACACGACACGAGTGGCTGAGCAGGGGAGTTGCTGTGGTCTTAAATCTAGTCTCTTCCTATCACTGGTATTTAACTGAACATGTGTATTGTACAATATGAGGGGGGTTACTCTCCTGCATTTATGGCTAAACCTCAAACATGGGTGTTGGCATCTGATTTGGCAGATACAGCATTCTGGGGCCTGATTGCTGTCTCTAACACCCCCAATCAGTCTGTCCTGTCCCACTTTTCTCCTCCAACTCCATCCGCCCTCCCTTCCTCTCTTTCTCCCTCCTTGACAGATACAGTGTAACAGCCTCCTCTCCGTTCTGTCTCTAAAGCTCCTGGATCCTGAAGCACAGGTGCAGGACTGCAGGGCTACAGGCCCTGGATGCTGAAACAGGAGAGGCAAGCCGGCACACATGCAGAATTACAACGCCTCCATTTCTCACACTGACATAATCCCCATGTTTTATTTGTCCCCTTGTAATTCTTTTTATATCTTGGGCTTATGTTCTTTGGCATTCGTTCAATCCCAGCCTCGGGACACAGGGCTCTACCAGGCCCATATGTGTGCCTTGCTCCAGTTAACGCATATTAGTTCCTTTGTAACTGTGACTAAACTGGCACGTCTCAGCTGGGAGATGTGCCGGCTTTGACTGACAGCCCATGTCTGGATCCTGTACTTTGAGTCTCACGCAGGCTTGTCAAACACGGGCTCTGTCAAAGCATCCCTCACTCTCCTGTCAAGTACAGGAACCACAGAGAACTGCAGAGGCTGTGCCGCTCTGACCAGATGTCTCTGAATTACCTTACATTCTATATGTGTGAATGTATGTATGTGAGTTAGTAGATGAATATTATCACACATTCCGCTATTCCCCAGTGTTTCTTTCACCAAAGCCGCGTATGTGTACAGCACATTGCTGGCATATCCCTACTTTTCCTCAGCAGAGAAAATCACAGGGGAAAAACTAACTGAAACATTTTTCATACTCGCATTTTGGCAAGATTGCCTTTGAGAGAAAAAAAGCTGAGACTTGTATACCCTGATCAGATCAGTCACTAAAATTACATTGAGAAAGCTTTTCCAATAACAGCTTGATATTAGGACTTCAGCGTGGTGTTGATGTATGTTGTCGGCAGAGAAAATCTGTTAAGTCTGTGCCATGTGATGCCAACAGTCTTAAATATTGTTTTCACAACTGTGCAAGCTAATTACCTTTAATTTTTCATCTGTGCTCCAAGGGTTGTAAGAGACTGTGATTAGTGATTCATTACTTCTCATTACCTGGCCTGTCAAACTGTTTCCTTTACTTATTCAGCCTGATTAGCAGTACATGGACCGCCTCTCTCAATGAGACTGAAAAAGAGACCTCAAACATGGTCTGTAGATATGCAAGCGATAATCATACAACAGACCATGACGGGGTGAAGGACATAAAGAAATAAAAAAGAAAAGAATAAGGAGATGATCATAGGGGTTCATGTGGTGAAAATAAGGAAATAAACATGAAATAGAGAGGAAGAGAGAGGAGCCGAAACTTGTGTGGTCTATTTTTATAGCCAATTAACAAGTTTCCTAAGCTCAAGACTCATCAACACTTCACTTAACATCAACTGAAAATGACACAATTCTGATCATGCTGCGTTAAGATAAACTACATAGCAGCACTCAGTGAGATGGCATGTCTGGCTTTTCTCCAGAGAAGGGTTATTTATAGGTGTCACAGAATGAGGATTGATTTACTGCAGGTAAACAGGATGTCACTCTCAGCAAAAGGTCAAGGTGAGTCAACGCTTAGATGAATAAAATATAGGAATTTGGCATGTGTGTATTTCTGATTTGTCAAGCCAATCAGGCTGTGCCATGGTCAGCGTTTGGATTCAAAAGTAGAACAATGCTATAGATGAATAAGAACCAGGGCTGCGTAAAGAAGACCTGAGCTCTTACAAAGCAGCAAAAATCCTCCGTATGACATTGACTATGGTTGGTAAGACGTTAACTAAAACATTCATCACCATTAGGAGTAATTAACAAACTTCCCCAGAATTAATTAAAGGGCCCAGCTTTAAGAGAAACTGTGCTTAATTAGGGGCTTTGACAAGATGAGACCTCAGGGATGATCCATATCCAGAGGGCTGTTGGAGGGGCACAAGTGACAAAATTCCTCCAAAGCTGTGAGTTTTGGAGAATTTCCTCATCCTCCTAAAAACTCTCAGTGCCCTTGGTCAATTCATGGCCCTGAGAAAGGTATTGACAGGTGTGACAGGCCTCCGATTAGCCAGTCAGCTGGAGGCCCGGACCTTGTCACCTGTCAGGTAGAGATATGAAGGGTGTGTGAGCAGAGGAGGTAAAGGCAGAGGAGAAAGAAGGCAATGGCAAAGACAGGAAATAGTGCTGAGAAAAAGGACTGGTGACACTAGTATTGACAGAGTACATGCAAAGACAAGCAGTGATAAAAAACCACATGTATATCAGGCCTGGGTCACCTGTGCAAGTGTTTTTGTAGCACTCCGTTACAAAAAGCAGAGGGTTTGAGGATGACAAATGTGTATCCAAAGAATCTGTGATTGGATGAGGGATTAAGGGGCTGCCAAATCTCTGAAGGGAAAGAGGCAGGAGATGGACAGACATAGAGGGGAAGAAAGAGATGGAAAGGAAGAAAAGGGTGGAACGAGGACAGTAAACGAATGTCAGGCTGCCCAGACAGGGAGACTGAGTGGCAAAGTGGGTGGGCTTTGACAGACACATCTCACACAGGCTGACAGCTCCGTCAATAGCCCCAGGATGGCCGTCCTGATTGACAGCTAGCAGGTGGCGCATGAATGGAGTTGTCAGGCTGACTGTCAGTCAAAGTCACATCAGTGTGGCTTCAAGGCCTCGGCTGAACAGGCACACAGCTGCCCAAGGTGATCTCTGGGTGTACAGGCAGACTATTGGCGCAGCAGGCTGAAGCTGTTTGGATCATGCTTAAAATGACCATACATGGCAGTACCAGAATACAATAGTCATGTTGATTGAGCCTATTTTACACTACTGGACAGATCTGGTATATACACACATGGGTGGTTCCACTCAATAAAAAATGTAGAAAAAAATGCATTTGAATGTATTATCAATGAATCTCTGCAGTTTTTCCATTTCCTTGGTTCCCCTTAATTGAGCATTGTTCCAGCATGAGGGCATGAAGCATAGGAGTTAATGGGCAATAATTATATGTGAGAGAGGCTTTCTCCCTGGAGTGGAATCCAGAACAAATGGAAGCTCCGATGTGCAACATTCTACTTCATTACATCTGCTGCGATTAAAGCCCCAACATCTGGCACCATATCCTGACAGATAGACAAGACTTCTGGACTGGAAGGGAAATAGAGTGATATTTACAAAAATGTAACACTGGGTATTTACTGGATGAAAGAACAAGTGCTTTGGGCTGGCTTGGTACATTTCCCTATCAGACTAGTGTTGAACTGATAGATGCATGTAAACACAAGTAAATCGTTTGGACACTTTTGACAAAATGAACGACACTAAATACCCTCGCTGCACATTCACATCACAATGGACTTTATTATTATAGGCAGCTTCTTTGCTACAGATAAATACATACTGTGGCTCTTCAAGTAAACACTGGAATGTACATCAAGGTCTGTCATTAATGTTTTTTTTTTTTTGTTTTTGCGATCTCAATCATCCTAACTCCTGTGAGTTGAAGCTAAAACAACGACTCATTAACTGTCTGTGTCTGCTGTTGCTATGACAGCATCAAGTCCCACAGAGTGATGTCATGTTGATCTGGTCTCTCCCTGCCACACAATGGTCTCCTGTGACGCTCTGAGGCAATCTGGAGGGCCTCTGGGGGGCGTGTGAGCGTCGGAGGCGGCGATCGGGGTAGAGGCTGTTGTCAAAGGGCTTGCGGTGCACACACAGGACATGGGTCTTCAGGTTGCCCTTCTGGGAGGCACTGTAGGGACAATACCTGCACTGGAATGGCTTACGGCCTGCAGAAAAAGAAGGTATAGGTTCAGAGACAAAGTTTGGTGTGGTCATGTTTGTCTTTTAACAGTAATTAAATAAGCCTCAACATCTATTGGATGATTTCTGAGATGATGACTCCTGACATTTTATAGCATTTGTCTGTGTTCAAACCTTGTCCCGGGTGACCACTAGACACTCCAATCAATAGTACTAGCAGAAGCTCTAAGCAGAATTTCACTAAATGTCTCACAAAGTGTGTTTTCTCCGACAGCTCTGTAAAAATAAACAGGGTGAGACTGATTTAGGTGAAAAATAAATGTTTATAATTCTGGCTAGTACAGCTAATACTTCACAGGTCATTTTTCTGGGGTTGCAGACCAAATGGTGGCATGTGGGAAGTAAAAGTCTGTCACTGTAAAATGCCTCTGAAAACATACGTTTAAGAGTTTTCAAGCTTTCCTTGAGTTCAAAGAAGTCCTCTGTTAGTTATAGGGTGCTAAAGTCACTGTGGTTTGGTACAACATAATAAACTAAATAAACTAACCTGACAGACATTAATTCAGCCTCATAATAACATTGTCCTCTTTGTAAGGCTGCAGCTCTACCAAAACACTGATTCTAGTGGATGTGTAAAGAAAGAAAAAGTACCTTCTAATGCTTTGTAGCACACTTCCTGCTCGCGACACAAAAGCAGAGCTACACGTACACACAGACAAATAAACACACACACAAGTGTTGAGTTGAGGAATGACAGATGTCTGCAGCTGGAAGGCAAGGCATGCCAAAACTTCCTGTCTGTTCCCCTCTTTAGCGCCTGCTCCATAACTCCACTACAAATAACGTGAACCTACATGACACAGCACAGAGTGTACCTTTAAGTCACAAACAACAAGGATACTGTTAATAGCTTCCATAAGTTTATCTGACCTCCATAAAAACAGTATGACACCAAAGTCTGAAGGTGCTGCTAACATCAAAACAAAAGCTACTCTGAATGACTCATTTACCTTTATACCTATACAGCCATGTGTCCTTGTTCACCACTGTGCTATTTTTGAGATGTTACATCACTTAATGACTTTCTCTTTTCCCCTCTGTCTAACACTTCAATGTGTTTTTCTGTGATTCATGGTTACAGTAAACCATTATGTGCTGATGTCATTTGACATCACTTCCCAAAAACGGAGGGCTGTCTCAGCCCTTTCACCCCGCCCTCGCCTCTTCCTCTCTATCATACTCCTCATCACAGCAGAGACAGCTGCACAGAACTGAGCGCTCGCTTTCACATCTACATAAAAAAGGTGTTTTGGGGGGAAAAGTGGGAAAACTCACAGAAGGTGTGAGCAATAAAAGGTAATGCTCCATCTGTTGGTGTATAATAACCTGATGGCCGTAAAGGACACACACACACGCACACATGCAAACTCACACTTTCACACACAAGTCAGTGAGAGGATAAGTCCTGACACATCTGAATATCATCACAGTGGCACAGAGGGTTTTGGTGGGAGTGTTTGTTTTAGATTTGTGAGGTCCCACAACTAGGAATTCACTGACGCTCACTGAGGGATCAAAATCATAGCCATCATGAAATTTAACAGACGGGTTAAAGGTAGGGAGCGGTTAGGGTTGAGGTAAGACTCCAGGAAATGAAACTAACTTTACAGTTATAATACCTCCACAAGTGATGGAAACAAGGATATGAGTGTGAGGGACAGAAAGCTGTAGACTCTTAATCAGGGAGGGAGGGGGGACTGTCTGTAAGGAACAATAATAAAAGAAAAGCTTTGTCAAAATCCACAGACAGTACAGTTCACAGTGTGTGTTAAACTCTACCTGCCTTCCCTCAACTTCCCCTAGCCTCAGTCAATGCAAATGGAAAAAGAGGAAGTGAGGGTGGACAGCAAAATGTAACATCTCTGATATTGTGCCTTTCTTCATCTTACTGAACGTGTGCTGTTGAGTTTTAAAGCTGTAAAAGTTGCTGGTAGGTATCTGTAAAACTGTCACTTTCACTTTTCTCTATTTCACACACCACTGTGACTTGACAGAGAGAGGAATTTTTCTTCCAACCTTGTAAAAAAACATGCAGATGCACTCAGATGATTTGAACCATCCTGTACTCCATTATACTTCCATAGAGTCACTTAATAATAAGTCAAAAGGTCTTGCTCTTACATCAGACAGATTGTTGCCCTGCTTGTCTTCCCTTCTTTCCCTCTATATTCTCTCTCCCCTCTCGTCTTCCTGGGTCTGCTGTTCTTTGTTCCCTCCCACCAGAGGAGAGGGGAGGTCCAAGAGAGGGCAACCTCCAAATAAGTTCCATTAATCACAGGCCAGACCCTAATGTAACTAATATTTTACAATTAGAGGAGACAGCAGTGGGCTCAGAGCCATCCATCTCTTCACCACATGATCCTCCATTCATAGGCTGCTGTAGCCACAGCTTCAGATTGGCTGTGCACACTCACACACATGTTGTGCACGTACATACATGCACTCCTATCCATGTATGCATGGATGGATGCACAGACCGGATAGGAAATGAGGAAGACAGTATTATGTGGTGTTGAGAGACAGAGGGATGAGCTGCCAATAAGGAGTACGGGATAAAAAGTGATTTTCTGATTTTAAGTCTGCAATAAAGTATGATTCTGCTTTATGAAAATGTGGTTCATATTTTGGAGAGTTTGCCAAGAACTGGAAAAACATCCGCTACAGTGAAATTAGTGCGTAACTTGTCAAGGAAGCTGAATAGTGAGATTATCTAAACTGCTTTAGCTGGGGGTAAAAGAGATGATGACTGGATGCACAGCTCCAGTAAATGTGAAAAATTAAGCTAGTCAGTCTATAATTTCTGGAGTGAATGAGATATATTTCTTTTAGCCTTTCAAGAAGGTTTGCCTGGCTGTATGACCATTTAATTTCTATTTATCAACCATTTCTTTTCTTTTTTTTTGCTGTTAAATCAGATAGCAGTAAGTGAATAAAATTGAATATATTATGGCACAAAAACAAAACAGGAAGTACAAGTATATTGCAAGTAATATGAACTGCATGTAAATATATACTGCATTATCTACGTGTACATCATCTTCTACCAAGAGATGACATCTGTTGAAATCACAGGTCAGATTTGGATTCTTCGTGATCTATATTCACAAATTTTACTGATTAAATAAGATTTTATGCAATTGAGCCTTGTATTTAGATGGGAATGTTTGATTCCTTGTGTGAGGGAAGGTATGAAAAACAAGTTTTATACAACACACAGTGGTCGGTTTTTACATTTGCGCTGGTTAAAAATTTCAATGTTTCATTTTGCAGTGACACTCTGCATGAACCTGTAAACATGTATGTTGGTTGCACCTGCATGTGTTTGTGCATGTGTGTGTGTGTGTGTGTGTAGTAGTAGGAGTGTGCTGTGTGTCACAGGCTGAGATAATGACCATGATGACAGTGGCGGGGCCGACGGGGCCAGAGGAGCTGAATGGTGACGGATGACACAGGCCTGAGCTCTGATGGCACACAGACAGTGAGTGATGACTGCACATCCTTCCCAGTGCTCCACCCTTCATTATCTCTATGGGGAGAAGCAGAGCACAAAGACAGGCCGCGCTGCCCTCTCGCTGCCCTCAAACGACATCTGCTCATGGAGACAGCCTCACTACTGCTCCTCTTTCACCTCGCTGTCGCTCCATCTATCTCCATCTATGGTGATCTTTCTCTCTCCTTTTCTCTCCCTTTTCTCTCTCTTTTCTCTCGCTCTCTGTCACCCTCTCTGTGGAGGGTATACAGAGGTCAGACAATGAGATAATGACTCACCCCTTTCAACCTTTCAAATCAGGGCCTTTTCTTCCACTCAGTCCTCCATGTTCTTTCATTCTTAATCCTTTCTTTATCGATTTTCTCATACTCAGTCGTTCTCATGCATCTGAGTGGCCTGATCTAATGTCACATAGGAGGCACCTGGTTTAGTTAACTGGATAACTGGTTTAAAGTTCAAGATTAGTCCAACTTCAAGGCTGCATGAATGATGAGCCTGTGATAAGCACGGTGTGATATGAGGTGCAGAAATATTTAAAAGCTTTGAAGCACTTTGGACTGTTACAGTGGTAAATGTTGCCCTCTAGCGTCCATTTCATAGCAATGCACATATGAGAGATTCTGTTTAAAACACAAGGGAGGGCTCTCTGAGACTAATGAGCATGCAGACAGGTTCAACCAGAGGTCACCATCTGGCCAATTACCACTGCTGGCACATTGGAGCCGACCTGAACTGTCATCACAAACACATCACTCCATGTCCAAACTGCCCGGCAATATGTCACCATGCCACTCGACGTGCCATACAGTATGGAGAGGATGGGGGCAACAGGAGACAGCCCCATGACAAAGCCACCTGGTCAACACTGCAGACAGGACAGGCTGCTGGGCCACCTGCTTAGCTCAGTTTTAGAGGACACTCAATGGACTCTCAATGTCAGTTACCCATCTCAATGTCCGGTTGACAGACAGGTGTTTATTGTGTTGCTGACATCTACTTCCTCCAAGGGAGAAAAAAATACCAGGGATCAATCTGCAACGAACAAAAAGCGCAGGAAGCTCAAAATAACTTCAAGCAGGCAGCAATACTTTGATCCCCAAATGAAAAAGTGAAAAATATGATGCTGAACTTGGGAGAAATATTTTAGGGATTCCATCAGATTTTTTTCACATGGAAAGTTATAACACAAGATTTGATTACAGACAACACAAAAGTGCCAACTTTTCTAAATCGTATGTAATTTGATTTCATTTAATTCAAATGGCACTGCATGCAATAAAAGCAAGAAAGAAACATGAACGGTGTTACAACTATGACAAGATTTTGAGGGGAGGGGTGCTTTTTGGCATATTATAATAACCATCTGTACAATCAAATAGAAAACTACATCTTGCTGTTAGAATCATAAAGAAAGGGAACAGATGTTAATCCCTAATGGAGTTGACAGGCACTTTCCTGTCTTTCACATGAACATATTGAGTTTCTGAATAAGAGGGGGATCAGAGGGAAGGTGTATCATGTTGCACTCATAATACATGCATATCAAAGACCCCAGCTGTTGGATTCCCTCTCCTGAGAGACAGCATTATTAAATCTGCACTCAGCAAGCATATCACACCAGCACAAGAGCTTAAGCCTCTCCATCAGTGGGCCTCATTGGCTTGGGCGATTTGTAACTTATCACACAAGAAGATTATATCATCTCTTAAAGTGTAGAGGTAATCAGTGGCACACACCTGTGTCTTCTTTAGTCCCTTTCTTGAGATGAGAGATAAAAAAAAACAAAGTGCTATAAGTATCAGGGAAGTGTGCTGTTCGTAATTGGCATGATTCATTCACACACTCACACTACCTCTTCACACTTCCGCTGTCAGGTGATGAATGTTGAGATATCGCCAAAAACTTTTTTTGGTTTTCTGTCAGCATCCTTGAGGGCGACAACGTCGCACATTTGTACAAGCCATTCAGCCAACTTCTATATGAGATAAAGTTTAGAAGTTGTTTAAGCTTTATCTTTGCTTACAAATCTCCACTCTTCTGTCAAATTTTATTGGTGCAAAGCATCTGGAAGGAGATAACAAGCATGAGCAAAAAAGGACCAGACAGTTTTTGTCCACTAGATGGCAACATGTACTTTGAAATCGGGAAGCTCTACTGGATACACCTTGGTTGCATTTAACCTATATAATGAACAGGCTGAAGCTCACCTGATGCACCATCTTTTTCCACACTCGTGCCACCATTCAGTGAGGTTTTTTGTGTGCTGACCTCTGGACTGCTCAGATTGCCCTGGGATCTGAGAAAAGAGAGGAGGCCAGCCTGGTGCTGGAGGGAGATGGCCTGTCCCGGAGTCAAGCTCTCCAGAGAAGAGATTGGGGATTCTGCAGTAGGTCTACCCCACTGTCCTGTCTCATTATGCTGCTCTGGAAAATTGGACTGTCCAAGCTCGTCTGGCTCCAGGATGTTATTTTTTAGCATCTTCCACTTGGCAACATCATCAATTTCACTCTCTCTCTCTGCCTCTGGTGCAGTTTCCTCAAATTCACCTTGACCACTTTGACCTGTAGCTCCTGCATTCTGTGCATTCATCTCTTCTTTTGTTCCTTGCACCAAAAGATCACATTGAAATGCTGGTTTCACACCGAGTTTTGCTGTTGTGTTAGAGTAACTCTGTAGCCGTCGGGTAATGGAAGAGGAGAGTCCATTACTAAAAACACCAGACATCTGTACCAGTGATGACAAAGACTCTGGTCTGACAGACAAATCTAAAGGCTCAAACTGGGACTTCCTGCCTTGACCAGATATAGATGTGTCCACACCTACATCGTTGTCAGTGACATCAGGTTTTTTGATCAGGAGGGGATTTTCACTCTCCAGACCCAAGTAGTGACCTGCAGCAGGACTCCAGTCTTCCCTTGACCTCGGTCGAAGCTTGGGGTTAGGGCTGGAGCTGGAGCTGCTGCTGGTGGGCTGCAAAGGAGAAGAGGGATCTCTGCCGCTCTGCCAGTGCGGGAAGTGGTAGCGATCCAGATGGAAACCAAGAGAAGCAGTCTGCGTAGCGGTGTAGTCACTGGGGGGTGGACACCTGTAGATTTTCTCACCTAAAACAGATGATAACAGCAAGAACAATACAGTCCAAATCAAATCAGGAAAGTATGTGTATACGAGGCATATTGAACATTTTGTACCAAGAAAAGTATGTACCAACAACCGTTGTCTAAACATGAAAAATGTTGCAATCCCACACCAGGCTGAGTTGAATGATTTAAGTGCTGCCCTGCAGTAAATCAAGCTTGTAATCAGCTTTCAGCTCCAGTGATCCATCATTTTACAGTATGGACGCCACCACCATGTGCAATAAATACACCCAAAGATGTTAACACCAAACAAGATTCTTCCAGAAATAATAAACAGTGAAATTGTAAAGCAACTAGAAGAAGGCAGATGTCGGAGACAAGAACCCCATTCCATCAAAACCAGTAACTGGGTTTCCCAGTCAAAAATAACAAAATCCAACATGTGAGCAGTTCTGATTAACTACACCATATACTGCAGCTAAGTTTATTTTTGCTTTACACTTGAGAAATGGTGTGTTGGTAGCATAATTCAGAAAGTACAAAGTGCATTGTTGTGGAGATTGACAAAAGCTATTTTTTCTCTTTTTAGCCTGTGAGTAATAACCACCTGCTTACGTGATTTGATCATGCTCTCCATAACTTTTAATTGTGGGTAATTTTTATGTCTTCTTCTTTCTGTTTACCTACAGTTTAATCCTTATAGCTATCACAGAAACACCCTCCAGGGTTAAACACACTCCCTGTGACCATTTTGAGTTAGTGATTGTCTGAGACCTCAGCCTTGCACTGTCTTTAAACAGCCCAGCTGTTTCGCTGCCATTCCAATTACAGTAAAAGTCATCCGACGCCATTAAGCCACAAATATTGGCAGTTTATTGCCCAACACTCTCCTGGCATTTGAAGGTCAGGTCATACATTATACTGTGTCTTTTAGGGATGCGTCTGGGATAGGGAGATAAACCCACCACCATTAATTTAATTCTATGCATATTGATGCCTTATTGTTCTTCTTTAATGGACTAATATCTGAGTTACAACAGTGATTCATCCCCGCCAGAGAAATATCAATTTCATACACCTCAAGATCTGACCCTGAGGTAATTCTCTGAGGTAAATCTAAATCTAATGATCTGTAGTTGTTACTTTACTTTGTTTCCAAGTTTAATAGAAAAACCACCATTGTGAGCTGAAAGGCAGTAAAACGAGGTCTGTTTTTTAATATTTCAAATCTACAAAACCGTAAAATAATACCCACATATTAATTAAATAGAGCTGAACCTAATGAAATTGAAAAATCACAGCTGAAATGGCAAATTTATGTCCTTGAACCAAAGACAGTCATCTCTCTTTGCGCTGTTTGTGTGTCTGTTTGTGTGTGTGTGTGTGTGTGTGTGCGCGCACACGTGCACAATATGTTTGATTTAATGTCTATGTACATTACATATGTGAGGAGGCGTGCATGGGTGTGCAAGTGCGGGAAAAAGACTTCAACAGTGCCACACCCTTGTCTCCAGTAACAAACAAAATATCCAAACAGCTTAATGGAAGTCTTTCAGACAAGCAATATATCTCAATTATTCTGTGGTTTAAATTACAGTGACATTACAGGCCAGCTCCAAATGCAGAAAACACATATATCTGACCTCATCTTTCAACATGGACCTTCCTAAACCCATTTGTGAGCCTACATGAGAGCGGTAAAACAACACAAAGACTGAAGACTCTGCCTTTTTCTCTTCCTTTGGATGAGTGCCATCTTTGTGATTGCCTGGTTCATGCTAACTTAATCAGTTTAAGATTTACTTACACTGCTGAGGCTCACATTATGTGAGAGGAGTAATTTTAGAGCTTAGATTTATCAACCAAAACTCCAATTACTGCATCATTACAAACCCCAGCCTCTCTCACCTAACACAGAGCATCTAATGAAGTGATGCGTATGAGTTATCCACCCTTACTGGATGTGTAAGGCGGAGGAAAAGGTAAATAAATAAATAAATGCCTCAAGTGAGTCGTGTCTGTGGAAAAAGCATGCAGCTGGGCTTGGACAAGTGATTCATTTCATATGGAAATAGGCTTTAGGATTTACAACCATACATCACCGTCAATGCAATCTCAGCTTACATGCTATATGCTTACATAGGCATTTGGTGGTTATATTGTAGGTATCAAACTGTATATGCAGTTGGGCTTTGGTTCTTTCTTTATATGCACTCAAGCACCTGAAATGCAAAACACTCATACATGGTGGCTGG
The DNA here is from genome assembly GCA_029823295.1 of Pseudamia nigra. Lineage (NCBI taxonomy): Eukaryota > Metazoa > Chordata > Actinopteri > Kurtiformes > Apogonidae > Pseudamia > Pseudamia nigra. Next base: position 20,332 of record JAQQAE010000742.1, read on the forward strand.
TTTGGTTTAAGATGAAACAGAGAGCGAGAGTCACACACAAGACTGGTGAGAAAAACAGGGGCACCAGATGTTCTTTGATGTTTATAATAGCATATATTATTAATATTAATTAGACCACATAGTCAATGACGCATTTGGGACGTTTCCAAGTCAATTAAGCCAAATGGCATTCAGGAGACGGTGGAACAATATTTCAAGGCAGGTGTTCAGAACTCCCTGGGTAAATCTTTTTATCTGCATGCTAGGAAAACAAGCATTTTGAGCTTAATTTGAGCCTCATATCTGCAATAATAATTAAAAAGAGGATTAAAAGACAGAAGTGAGAGGGAGACAGAAAAGCCAACAAGTAATCAGTTTAGACAAACCTGTCTGACTGACTCTGATCTCTGAATAAGGGCTGAATTTGTTAAGCCTGACAGAGAACTGACTTAGATAAAGACCCATTTAGTTAAAAGATACGTTTACTGTCAGCAATCACAGAGAATACACTGATGTAACTGAAACAGCCCAATGAAAAGCGATACTCTGCACAGTAGCCTACTTTATCTGCATTTCTTGGTAAACCACTGCTCAAATTACCATTTGCAGCAAGTGACAGTTATGGTTTTATTCTTACTTGACTGTTGCTCTTAGAGCAGAAGTAGTGTAAAAGCAGGGAATCAGGACAAAACACGTGAGTACAACATCATTACATGGTGTCTGCTCATTGACCTTGAGGTTAAGAATATTGAATAGGACTAATTAATAACTGTCAGAGCATTTTATGTTTGCTAGGCATGTTTTTATTTGGAGCTGGGATCTAACTGGTCCAATGTAGGTCAGGGGCCTGAAGCATGAACCCTTCATTAGTTTATCATTTAAGAAGAGATGTTACTCTAAATCTCAGATTATAATTAAAGTCAACTAGCATTTTAAAATCTGTCCTGATTAGATATTGAGAGTAGTTTTTCATAACCTACTCCTTTTGAAATCCAAAGCTTTACTTCTATTTTAACATGTTGTGTATTTGTAGTTTGAAATCAAAAACCAACACTGTGGTTTGGATGTATTAAGGAAAGAAGCCGTCTCTCATTTTGACAGCTATGACTGTACTATATTTGCTATCCATATTGAGCACATCAATAACTTCATGACCACCATAGGCTGACTATGAATAATGCAGCCAGTAATTCTGGACTAATCAATGTTCCTCAAGCTGAACATCTGGCAGTGGTAATTCTTCCTCAGCATCTCCGCTCTCCTGAATTAGAAAACACACTCTCTCACTCTCTTCCTCCACGTCCAACTACAGAGACAGACAGACTTGATCAGTTACAACCCCCCACCTCCGAAAAAACTTATCCCTGTTATTAAACCCTCATCAAGTGGTGCGTGTTCTCCATATGTGTAGGATTTACCTATCTGTCCCGCAGCAGACCTGTGTGTTGAGCCAGGGCCAGCAGCGTGTGATTGTGTTAATTAATCTGTCATTGTGAGCGCAGGGAGCAGCTGCAGAGGTCTCTGGGATATATTGTCAGAGCTAAACAATGCGGTGCTAAGCCCCCAGAGTGAGTCTACCATTACACAGGACTAAGAACAGAGAGGAGAGGAGGAGAGGGGGAGAGAGAGCCTGCCGGATCCATCATTGACTAAAGCAATGACGCCTGACCTTTACAATGAATTAGTTTCCATGCTTAATATTGACTGAAATTAGAGTCTGATACTGAATGTGCCATCCCAGAACTGTGTGCACTCAAATCCTCAGCTAGCCAGCTATCATAAATGTTTCTGGAAGTGACACCGTATGGTCTTGGAGATAGGGGAGAAGAGGGAAAGTAAAAACAACAGAGCTTGAATATGTTTCTTAAAGAGCAACCAGAGAGGGATTTGGCCATAAAATGTGAGCATTTACATGTAAATACGCAGATACCAGTATGTGTGTACAATATGGAAACAAAACGTCTAATGAGATTAGACCTGATCCATTTATCTCTGTTATACGGCCATCATTTAAGAGGATACTGGATCAAATCCCACGAGGGTGCATTAGACTTAGATGTACATAGCAGCACTGCTCCGACCCTGCAAGAAAATATCCACAGACACGGGCAATGAAGAAACAGAGCAGAGTTAGGATTGTCTTTTCTCTGTCTTCTCTTAACAACACCGTTATAGCAGTAGTTTAAGCTCATGATAACATGTTAGCAGGATGCCATGACAAGAAAGGCATTTACCCAGAGCGCCGAATCATCCAAATCACCAGGTGGAACAGAAGACTATCAATAAAAATACCAGGTGGTAGATCAAATCATAAAAATCACTGGGTGGTATATATCAAATCATTAAAAACAACAGATGGCATGCATTAACATCTTGTGCCCCCGTAGGCAAGGGGTGGGGATGTGACGGATATAAAATAGAGGGTACTAATTATCCCTACTATTCAACATGATGCCATTATCTTTAAAAGGAAGACAAAGTCCTTGTTGATGACAGTAATATCTGTGGTTGTGTGGATGACCCTGTGCTTTCATGTCCACCTACACAAAGTGGGAATAAAGACGAAGCCAAAGCTGTCACTTTGCTTTTGAAATAACTAACCATATATAAAAGATTATGAGACACATTAACCTGTTCTTTTGTTGTAGTTTCATGTGATTTAATGCACTGTAAAGACTGGTGGAAAACAGTGGTGTATCTATGTTACTAGTTGAGCAAAGCCATTTTATGCAACTTTGTACTTCTACTACACTTTTACTTCTTACTCCTACTACTACAATTTAGTTCATCTCGCCACAAAAATCAAAAATTAGAAAAAAAGTCCAAAATCTATCAACAAATTTGTGCACTATATCTTCGTTTTTCATTTTTCCTCCAACATTACTTTTATCTGGTGTTACCTGTGTTGTGCAGAGGAAACAGAAACAGTGTACATGCAAAAGAACTGTTGCTTTACAATTACAATAACTCATGTAGAAGTAGAGGTACGTGTAATGATAAGTACTTGAGTAACAGTAAAAACTACTCATGTACTGAGTAACTTCATAACACGGAATTTGTCACAGACTCATACACTGCATTAAAATCAATAAGGTGACATATGTAGAATCAGGCATACGTAAAAAAAAAAAAAAAAAAGCAAAAAAAACAAACAAGATGTTAACTAGAAGCCATGTGGCAATGGAATGCTCCCACCTGCATAGGGCAGCCTTTTTGCAGGGGAGCTGGTTAGAAGGGGTGCTGTTTTGAGGGAGTGCTGTTTTGAAGTGGAAGTGGATGTACCCGTATTTTCCACACTATAAGGCGCACGGGATTATAAAAACAAAACAAAATTTAAAATGACATTTTTGGGGGGTGCGCCTTATAATCCGGTTTGCCTTATAGTGCAGAAAATACGGTAGTTTACCTCAAACACAGAAGGAAGCTTGCACTTTTTATTTGACCGATACAGTTGAATATCATTTGGGCATCATCAACTTACATAAGGTAAATCATGTGGCTTGTACATCACTTTTTACTTGGTGTCTCCTGAAGCATGTGAAATTTAATGCAGATCTGATAATATAGCTGTGAATTAAATACACTTCTTGTTTTATGGCAGAGGGTCACACGTTACCATGGCAGCACTGTCATTACTGACACATAGATGTGTTTCAGCAGTGTCTCTGATAAAACATATAAAATTTGGTGAAGATTGATCGAAGTATCTCAGAGATATAGACACTTCCTTTTTCACTGCAAAGTTTTTTCAAATTTCACCAAAATTCTCAAAAGATGGCGCATGGCCTTTGCCACCATTGACATGCACATGTGTTCAGGTCGGGTGTGGAATGAAGTGTGTCAAGTTTGGTGCAGACTGAAAAATCCACCTCCAACATATAAGCATTATCTGCTGCTTGGTGAAGCGTTTCACGCTCTCTAAATTGCTCAAAATATGGTGGACTGTGGTGGCCATGTTTTTGAAGTTGTATAAATCCTTTTAATAATTTTTAATCACCCAGCTCTAGATCTGGTTTGGATGTCATGTCATTTGGATGAAACATGTTGAACGAGCTAGTTCAAACACATCATAGGTAAATGGCCAAAATGCCAAAAATGACCACAAAATCTAAAGTGGCAGACTTCCTGTTGGGGTGGGATCATGAGAGTAATTAAATTTTTTGTTTGTCTGATACACGTATGTACTGAATTTCGTTCATGTACATGAATGTTGCCCTTCACAGGGAAGTGACATGTGGCCCCACCTACACATCATTTTGCCCTGCCCACAAATATAACCTTTATCTAAAAAATGTTCACATAGGACTGATATGAGTGCCAAGTTTCATGAGGATATGAGCACATTTACTGCTTGTACTACTAGGGCCAATTAATGACTGCAGTGAAATTAGGCAAATAGCATACACATTACTTTGGGAATTCATTTGTACATGAATCTAAGAGGTACTGTATACAGTATATGCTCTATCCATGAGTATTTGCATGTTTCATGAAGAAAAACTGTGGCAGCCATCTTGGATTTGGTCTGATTTCACTCATTTTCAAACATGACGTTGCTTTTGACCCTTGGAACACATCTGCAAAATTTTGTGTTGATATCTCAAGGTGTACTTGAGATATCAATCAACAGACAGACAACACGGCAGAAAAAAGGACACTACTCTGAAACATACTCCCATCCATGGGTTCAGGCCCAACTGAAGTTAAAGTGAGCTTTGGTCATGTTGAAGACAGAAAGACAGACACGGTGATTACAATGCCAGCCTTCATTTTGCGGTTGGTAAAAACTTAATATGAGCTCAGGATTTGCTTATTGCAAGATTTATTTCTTACTTAGCTCAATTGTTGCTTATTTACTTGATTATTTTTACTCATTTTTGCTCATTTTGTTGACCATTCAGTGATTATTTTGTTTACTGTATTTTCTTATAATTTACATGATAATTTTTGTTATATTTTTTGCTCATTTTGTTGCAGAGCAGTATTTTTTTTTTTTTTCAATTTTGTTGGTTTTGGTGGTTCCTTTTTAATTTATAGTGTTGATTATTTTGTTGATTAATTTTGTTTTTGCTCATATTTGTTAATTTACTTGATTATTTTGTTACTTCTGTGATCATTTTGTGGTCTCATTTTGTTTTTCTTTGTTCATTCGCCTCCTACTCATTGAACTGTGGTTAAATAGAGTAGAACCACATTTTTCATCAGAAATGCAAGTAAGAATAAAAGGTATATTTATTTTTTAGAAAGAAATTACAGTATTCAAGTACATGTAACTGAGTACTGCTCTAATACTGATCTTTAGGAATTAATCATCTGTCAACGAATTGTTATCATGTTTATAATGACCATACACGTGCACAAAAGTTAATAAACTTAACACTAAAATAAATATGGGGGCAGAACTTGCAATTTTGCACCATGGGTTTGTTGTTTTTAAAATATTGAAAATATGTGCACAAAAAAAACATAAAAATCTGAACTACATGGCTTCAACAGGCAAAAATCCATATTTATTGTGACATCCATTCCTGTGGTAAGAAGTAGCCCAAACAATATTGATGTGCTGAATGAAACCTGGTTTAAGTCACAAGATCTCATGTTTTCTGTCCCACATAGTTCAAAAGATTTTAAGTGCAAAGGGAGGGAACACTTGATACTAATACTTCATTATGGAGAAACTGTTATGTTTATGTGCATTCTGGTTTGATTGTGATTGAGAAATGCATGTTTATGCTCATTATAACCTGCTAAAACAACAAAGCCAAGGGGCCTAAAATGACTTGTAATTCAGTCATTCTACATTACTCTCATGGTAAATCAAGTCTGAATCTGAACTTCAGTGAAAGTAACAAGTTAATGTTTCTCTTTGTCTCTCTGGCTCAGAGCTCAAAAAGATTAATCTACAAATACGTATGTGGTGCTGCAGCCATAAATACAAAATATTGTACTGATGTAGTTTACCTGTGATTGGTGAAGAAGACTGAGATCTGGAATCCATGGCACTGCCAGAGTGGGAGTTCCCGGTCTCTGTGATGATCTCTGATGGCCCATGATGACTCAGACTGCCTGGACTACTAGGTCTGCTAATGGCCTTAATGTCTGAGTCACCAAGAGACACTTTTCCATCTTCTGCAGGCAGGAAGGAGGAGCAATGTTGCTGTTGCTGGCTTTTAGGACTGAACATTTGTTGTTCAGCAGGCAGCGCAGGTGTCATGATCTGCCAGGCTGGATAGCTGCTGCTGCTGCTGCTGCTGTTGACTGCATCTCTGTTAGAAATGACTTTCTGTAGATATTCCAGGCTGGTGGAACTCAGTGGAGGGTGAAGATGACTTAAACCCAACAAAGAAAAGCTCTCTCCATCTGTCAGAGATCCTGGACCTGACATCATTCTCCCTAACATCTCTCTAACCTTCATGTCAACTCCGGCCAAGGCAATCATGTGATTATATTCTGGCTGGTCAGCTCTCTCAGCAGAGACAAACCGGTTGTGAATGCGAGAGATATACTGCGAGTAGAGGTGGTTGTGATGGTCTCGTGTTAGGTTACTCATGTTAACAGAGCCATCATGCTCACTGGGGAGGTTACTTTTGGCAGCTAGCTTATTGAGGTGGACCTTCATGTGGTTTTTAAGAAACCAGGGCTCTTTGAAACGACGGCCACAAATTTGACAAGAGTGCTCAAAAGAGTCCTTGTGTTTCCTCATGTGGCCTTTCAGGAACCAGGCCTGGCTGAAGGTCTGACCACACACCTCACAGGGGAACTCACCAATTGGCTTCCCCTTGTCAACAGCCCCCATTGCAGCCTTTGGCCCTGGACAAGACTCAGCAGTTATGTGTGTAGTCTCGACGTGGCCAATGAGCTCTTCTTCATGTGAAGCAGCAAAGTCACATAAGGTGCATTTATAGGGTTTGTGTAGGATCCTGATGTGACGCTCAAGCTCCTGCTGCTTCCTGAACTTTCCTTTACAGAAAGAGCAGCGGAAACCTGTGGGCTGGGGCTGCACTGGATCATCATGGATGGTCGAAGCCTTAGGGGATGCGGATGCATGTGGCTGACACTCAGGAACCTCAGAGTTGGTTAAAAACTGGGGCTGAGTTGGTACTGTCTGTGATTGATTTACACTGGATGATTGCTGAGGCCCAGCTTGGTAACCTCGCATCTGCCTGTCCCTTAGTATCGCCCTTTCTTCAAGCTCATGAAGCAGCCTGTTATCTTCTCTAATTCTCCCACGGCCTTTGCCCAGAATGCCTTGCTTGTGAGTACGGAGATGTATCTTCAGGTTGCCCTTTTGTGCTGCCCTGTGGTCGCAATACGGGCACTTGAAGGGCTTCTCGCCGGTGTGAGTGCGCATATGAAGAGAAAGAATGCTGTTAAAGCGGAAACGCTTTCCACACAGTGGACAGGGATACTTCCTGTTCTTGCGGTTGTCATCCGGGGCTGAATTTACCTGGGACACAATGCTTTGATTGGTGACTCTCAAGAACTGGGAGAGCTCTACCCTCCCATTCATACTGCTGAGAATTCTTGCATCCATGATTTGATTGGCCAGAAGTGCCATCTGGCTCCTAATTGGGTGGGTGGATGGGGTAATGAAGCCGTGCTTTTAGGGACTGGGTGATGTTACAGTACAGTGGTTAGGGGTGTCTATCTGGGACAATCCAAAGCTGAGCGCTGAACTGCGTGCAGACTGTTTACACTTGTTCTGCTGAAACAGGATGTGGACACGTCTGTTTGTTGAAGTTCAGATCTAAAGAAAAAAGAAAGAAAACATGAAGTAGTTTTAAATTCAGCCAGAATAAATAAGCAATTTGCACTCATTCTAAATCAAAAATACAAAAAAAAGGTGAAAGAAATGTCAGGCTGGTTATGAGCTGCCAATTAGGTGTGTAAATCTGTACTTTTGCTGCTTCTTTATAATGCCAGTGATGCACAACAAATAGGTCAGGAAATAGAGCAAAGCAGATTCTGACTGTCTTCATCCTGTGTTAAGTATACCTGTGGTTTTAGATTATTGTTGGAGACTGTGAAAATGCTGATTAAGTCTAACCACAAAGGCTTCCTCAACCAATATTTCATCTTTACTAAAGTGTAAGGTGAAAATCTTGGTCTTGATCTCATTTTGTACTGACACACAATACAAAGGCAGCTCAAACATCAAAGACTGTCTGCTTCCACTTGCCCTTCCTCTTGCATTTCACAAATCTGCAAAATGCTTTAAAAAAGATTAAAGTTAAGCTTTTTCAGCAGGTCTATTGCATATTTGAATAAAACCTTTACCAGGGTAATTATGTCACAAGAGTACTAAGAAAAATAAACAAGTTAATGATGCAAAAATGCAAACTCAAGTTAAAGGAGGAATATATAAGTGGAAAACTAAAATATGCACCGCTTCTGCCCTGCACAGCTCCTTTTTTTTTATTCAACTGTAGCAGCAAACAAAGCTTCAAATTCACATCGCGCTACAATAGTAGAGGTCACATACGCGAGCCCTGCACAGCTCTAGTGCAGCACCAAAGGGCACAGAACAAAGCCTGCACTGTCCACACTGAATTAACACAGGCTTACATCATCCTGGACTGCAACCTCAGTCACTCATGAAAATGATGTACACAAAACCACACAGATAAAGAGTTAGAAGGCCAGCAGCGGGGCTTGGTGTGAGCAGTGTATCAGCTCTGAGCTGCAGATCAGAAATCAATATGGACTTAAATGAAGCTGACAGGAAAACGGTGTAGAAATTAGATGAGAGTACAGCAGATGTTTATGTTTCTTAACCTGCTACTCCTTAGCAGTGATGCCGGAACAGAGGGGCAGAGGATGATCCCCCCCCCCCCCCCCACGCTTCCTACCCACTTTCAAGGATTACAGTAATTTGAACTATTATTGCATTTGCCTCTATTAATGTCATTACTGCACTGCGGCCTTCAGTGTGTAATGTGTTCAATTCTGAGGCTGCATGTGATCAATAATGATTGATCAAACTCAATTTCAAAAAGCTCTTTGTTTGTAGCATCTTGTGAAATAAGAGTGTAGAACTTCTTTTACTTCACAAGTTACATGACAGATACATGAAAAGTGAAAGTAAAAATACATGTGTTGAGAGCCACAAATATATTTGAACCCTTTATGTACCAGATCACATGTAATTCATATTTTAGCTGGCATTTGTACTTTATTACTTTGTACATTAATGTTCATTCTATTGATTATTGTGATCATTTCTGATCATTTTTGTTCATTTTGCAGAATACTTTTTTGTTCATCTTTGTTCATTTTATTTATCATTTTACTAATTTTTGTGAAATTTCATTCATTTTTGTTGAATATTTTGATCATTATTGTTCATTTTCATCAAGTTAATTTATTGTTTTTGTAATTTTTGAGAATTTTTGATCAGTTCATTATTTTGCTCATACTCTGGATTGCTTTTTCAGGGTTTTTTTTCTTTTTTTTTCATTATCTGTTTCATTTTTCCATCTTGCTGTTGATTTAGTGTTGATTGATTTTGTTTATTATAATATGTTACGTCCATTACTGGACAAAGAAACAGGAGCCACAGGGGAGGGGCCAAAGAGCCACATGTGGTTGCAGAACCTTAACCTGTCTTCTTCTTCTTTTCCTTTCAGCTGTTCCCTTCAGGGGTCGCCACAGCGAATCATCTGCCTCCATTTCACCCTATC